>JAEQML010080620.1:0-11527 GCA_016904865.1 Pissodes strobi | reverse complement strand
GGATTGTTATTTTGTGTCACCTTTCGGTTTAATATATTTTTTTTCATTCAAACCTAAATTTTTTTAGGAGCTTCTGAACTCCAAAAATAGCAATGTATTCTGAATGTGTCACACTAACTAATTTTAGACTTATCCATTAAAGTAGATATGTTCTATATTATTTTGGAGGATTCATGTTTATCTTACAAAGTTTTGCCTTTTACTCCACTTCATATGTATGATTTTTGAAAAATAGAGTCGCTTTGGCTCTGATCCCTGGGTGTAAACAGCACAAGTGCTAATATCTTCCCTGTTGTCAAAAACGAAAAAAAAAAATAAAAATTAAAATGGTTAGTAAATGCAATTAAAACAGTAATTTTTAATTGCATTTACTAATCATTTTCATTTTTAGATTTTTTGCTTGACAATGGGGACACATTTGTCCCTCGAAACGTCGACTGTTTTTCAGTTTCTTTTCGGTTTTTTAGCTTCGCTACTAAAGTAGCACTTGTGCTGTTTACATCCTGGGGCCAGAGCCGAAGCGGCTCTATTTTCCAAAAAGCGTACATATGAAGTAGAGTAAAAGGCAAACATTTTTAAAAAGTTATCCATTAAAGACCCGTGCTTAATCGTCTCGGAAATCAGTACAGATTGGACGTGATACATCTTTGAAAGTGAACAGGTTTCTAAAAATTGAAATAAAAAACCCAAGTAAAATTGTATTTCGGGTAGGAATGAAGCTTTTGAAGCGGGCTCAACTTTAATTATTATCAGCGTACCGATGTCATATTCTAAGGGGCACAAAAGGTTTTACTTACTGGTTGACCTAAGTCTTGTACTATATCTGTTCAAACAATGTCGAGCAAAATTAAAATAAAATTTGTAAATTTTTAGATTTTCGAATATTTTCAAAATTAACCACGACGTCCGTAATTACACTTACATTTTTTATTGAGCCCTTAATTTTGTAACTTAATCGTCCGATAATCGATGTTATACTTTTAGTTTAAAAAGTAAAGATTTTTTTTTCTGTTAAACTTTGGGGCCAAGCGCCAAATATTGAGATTTTTAGTAGAGCATTGCGCAATATGAAACATATATATACTGTTGATCCATGTCAGAGATATGAAGCCATCGATGATTTTTTAAATAGATGACTGAATATTATTTGACTTTTGATTTCTACGAAATATTTTATAAAAATTTTTTATATAGCATACATTTCTATAGATTCTATCTTTTAACTTCTAAAGTCAACCTTGCGTTTAGCCAGAAGTAGCCTATTTTCCAGTTTAGCTCGCGTCAGTTATAACAATTTATAACTTCTGCAACGAAATCCACAATTTATGTCTAAGGAAATGATAAACTGTGAAAATAAAGTAAAGTATTTTGTAGAGTCGCATTTAAATAGAATAGTTATTTGTTTTACTAGGCAGCAAAGTAGCAGATTGACTGCCGCGGCTGATAGTTCATAGCCGAGCGTAGCGAGGCTAGGAATTCAGCTAAGGCACTAAAGGTGCGTACAGACCTGACGAGCCGAGCGCGCGACGCTCTCACGAGCGTCGCGTCAGGTCTGTACGCACCTTAAGGCAGTCAATCTACTTTGCTGCCGAGTTGAACATATAATTTTTTCTCCGATTGTTTATAGTGATATATGTATATTGTATATTTGCAAATTATAATAATTCCCAAAATCTTTTTATTTTTCCTGTAGTGATAAATGAAAACAAAATTTGATAGAAATCGCAATTGTTAGAACGGTTGGTTGCTAAGGAAATGTATACGTCCATAATAATTATAGTTTGACAACTTATGTCAAACGATTTATTCCCATGGAGATTAATCATTTTGCTGCCTAGGCAGGAAAGCACTTACTTTGCTGCCAAGGTAGGAAAAGTAATACTTTGCTGATTGATATGTGTCTGCAAAATTAATATTTGCTGTCAATCGGAGAAAAAAGTATTTCCACAGTTTTCTTATGTGCAATAAGATGCAGCAGAAGGTGACTTGATACACCTACACTACTATAATTTGAGCATACATTATTTACAATGCCTGATGCAATGGGTTATGTTTTCAGGATACTTAACCCATTTCCGGCCAAAAAGTTGAAAATAAATATTTTTGTGTGCAAGTGACTTATTACTTATTTGGACACAAGAAAACACTGTTGATCGATATTTTAATTTTAGTACTTATATTTTTGTAAATAGAGTATGGTGGCCAATTTGATGAACTAAACTAGACATACCTGCTACTAGTTTTTAAATGGGAAAGTTTTGAAAGCAATCCGAGTGTAAATGTACATTACACTTTTGCACAAATAAATGGTATGATTTTTACATACTTTACACCTTCTTCGGGCCATTTCTTCATGCCTTTTTATAATATGACATATTTAATCAAACCGGACTTCATTTGGAATAGGTTCTCTGGGTGGGCTTCCAAGGGTGGTTTCAGTGGATTCAGTTCAGTCGCGACGGGCTCTTCGTTTTCATCAAACGTACCGCTACGTAGGATTTAAAATCCAATTGGGATATATTGGGATCATTTGCTTTCCGATACAATTTCCAGGCGTTCGCTGCCATACTGTCTACTTCATTTATGAAAAAGGGCCACCACCACTTCATACCCCTAATATTTGTCCTGTAATTAGCGATTGAGTCATGGAGGTCTACTCCTCCCATGAACTTATTGTATTGTTTAATAACCTCAGGCTGTGAAATATGCACGTCTTTACTTTCTTTTCTATCGTATCTTTTGGCCGTTGTCAGCGGTTTGACAGGAATGTTGTTACTGGTAACTGTAACAATAGAATTATCACTTCGTCTAATAAGACCATGCCCGTTTTTGGACAGTATTTTTGAATTTTCTAGAGGGGCTTATAATTCGGTTATCCCTAATAGTTCCAGTGGTAAAAAAGTAATTGTCAAACGATACTCTATGGCTTGATGGTTGCTCTACTGCGGACAAAAGATTATTACTTGATCCTCTAGACTGAGGGGTGATTTTTGTTTTTCGGGTGGGTACGGTGTAGGACTAAATTTGTAACCATCTGATAAACACAAACACCACAATTTAAATCCAAACTTACTGGTTTTCCTTTGATAAACATTTTACAGCAATGGCCAACAAAATAGGGAACCATATGTTCATCAATTACAAGTTCATGGGAAAATATTTCAAAGTGTTTATTTTGTCAAAAAAGGCCGCACTTTTGCAAATTTGTGACTTTTATGTAGGTTTTCATTGTCCGACAGATGCAAGTTTATTTTGATACTTCGAAAATTATTTCTGTTTATACAGTTTCTGACTATTGATCCCTTGTGTTCATCCTTACTACAATATAAATCAGTTTGTGATAATACATGGTATCCAGACAAAAACATAAATCCCAACAACTTTTTCAGGTCGATTACGCAAAATTTAAAATCTTGGCTATTATTATCTCGGGCATAATTTAGGGATAAATCCACTATGACTGAAAGAAGTTCTGTGTCAAAAAACATACAAAACACATCTAATGGCGAGTTTCCTTTTAGAGCTTCTTTCAACTTTTGTACACTGGTAACTTCATTTGATACAAGCAAATTACTATACGTAACTCCACTTCTCTGCCACACAGATTCTGCGTTTTTCCTTTTCTCGCACAAAAGCTTTCTTCTTTTTTCTGAAAGTTCATGATCCGAATCGCCATTAATAACATTATCACACCTAGTGTCTATTTCAAACGTACCAGCCATCCCTTTATTTAGCAAATCATCACTTATAACCAAATTATGATCAATAGTTTCCTCATCAGTTACTTTGTCGGCTTCCGGTGCTATATAAGCAGCATTTACATAAACTATTTTAGAAAAAAAAAACGTCTAAACTACAGGTCAAATCAAAATTTTATAACAATTTCCATAACCATCCTCTTCCAGTTCATTTATGGAGTTGTTAAATGCATCTTCTAACTCCGGTGGACTCAAAATCTGTCTTCCAGGCATCATTATATTGAACTAAACTGCTGGTCATTTGCTTCCGAGCAAGGAAAATTTCGCCTAAATTCAAAACTAAATATTTTCTCAATCAGACATGATATCGACCTACGGTTTTAAATGATTAATAAACTTATCCCTTAGGAAAAACTTTCCAATGTTGGCTTTTTTTTAAAACTTTCAAAAAATATTATATACATGGTGTGAAAGAAGACGCTGATTTTTGCTCCAATTTCAACAGCATGTAACTTTCACAATAATTTTTTTAAATTTTGCCACTGTATGTCAATTTAATCACTGGTTCATAACAAAGAAAGTAGTTTGTCAAATTTTTGATGTCTGCTATATTTTAATAGATATTGATTTTTTTTTGTAAAACCTTAATTTTTTTCAACTTTTTGGTAGCTAGACCCCACTGTGCGTTATATCGTGCAAATTTTATAAGTGATTATCATCATACCTTACGAAAAGCTTTTTTAAGTTCAGTACAAAAATTGTACCTAAATGTTGATGTGATGTGCAGTGGCGTACTTATAATCACTTATAACTTATACTATGGTTTATTAGTCTCTCACAATTTTTCCCGACTGTTTTGTATTGGAAAGTACTCGCCTCTAGATTTAGCAAGTTTTATCCTTTTTTTTATGTTTTAGTATTGCACTGTATCTGCATGTATATTTTACAGTGTGTCTAAAAATTTTTTTTTTAAATTATAATTTTTTTATCTAATTTTTGGAAAAGTTTTATTTATTTATTTCTAATACAGCACTATTTCCAAAATTAAACTTGTTTTGGAAACCCTAAAAATTAAATATCACTAGTTTGATGTGTTTGATTTTGCGAGCGAGTACTTTCCAATACAAAACAATTGTGAAAAATTGTGAGATACTCTTAAACCATAGACATATAGTGATTATAAGTACGCCACTGCACATCATAACATTTAGGTACAATTTTTTTACTGAACATAAACAAGCTTCTCGGAAGGTATAATAGTCACTTACAAAGTTTGCACGATACAACGCACAGTGTGGTCTGACTACTAAAAAGTTGAAAAAAGAAGGTTTTACAAAAAATCGATATCTCTTAAAATATAGCAGATATCAAAAATTTTACACACTACTTTCTTTGCTATGGACCAGTGATTTAATTGATGTACAGTGACAAAATTTTAAAAAATTATTATGAAAGTTACATGCTAATAAAATTGGAGCAAAAGTCACCTTCTTCTTTGACACCCTGTATAAAAAATTTTTTGACAGTTTAAAAAAATCTAACATTGGAAATTTTCTCTTAAGAGACAAATCTATTAACCATTAAAAATCAGAGATCGATATCATGTCTGGTTAAGAACATATTTCGTTTTAAATTTAGGCGAAATTTTTGCTGCTCGAAAGCAAATGGCCAGCAGTTTATATCAGTGAATATTAGCAAGAGACTAGAAGGTCCACTCTTAGTCGGCACTTTTGACGTAGCGCTTACAATAGCGAGCGCTCACGCACCATTAACTTTTTTATTATAATTTTACGATAGAGAGCATCGGCGTTCATATAAAGAACGTCACATAGGATTCTATAATGCTTTCCAATACTAATTACAAAAAAATTGTTAAAATAAATATAGGCATTACGATACTGTTTGTTATGTTCCAAGGATACTTTTAGTAACCCCAAATTCTATATTTTCAAATATTCACGAAGAACTAAAACAATAGAAAATTGACATAGTAAAGTGCTAAAACAATTTGTCTATGTATAAAAATTATATACGCAACCAAATTAATGACACAAGAAATAAAAGCCTACAAAAAATGTCCTTATATTCTGGTGCGTCTGCGCACTATTGGCCAAAAATGGGTTAAAATGGAAGGGGTTCTCATCTGTCTTTAATTTTATGTTCCCTGTCCGATCGGCAACTATGTATATTCTGTTTTACCGTACAAAAGACAGAGGACTCTCAACTGGCGCGACATTTGGCCCTTTTCGCCATATACGAGAATTCCACCTGTCGATCTTTCTTTACCACCTGCTCAATATATTTGATTCAGTAGTCTTGCAGAGAGAGGAACCAAAGGACCTGTTCTGAAGAGAGTGATATCCATACCTTCAACAGAAACCTTGACATATTAGGGAGGAACATGATATGTGATGACGATGGTTAATGGAATGAATATCTGGAGAATATTTCGAGGGCCGCTTAAGGTTCCCTATAACTACTGCTATTGCTAGTAATTTAGATAATAGCTTTCAGTGTGCTCGCATCCTTGCCCCAAGAGACAACCAGTTTCGTTACTGATATCAATTATTAGAACTACTTGATTGATACGTTCTAGTTCAATTATGTGACCAACTTTTTTCTTTGATCAACAGTTGACGTTATACCCTCAATAAGGAGAATTTAATTATTTTCTTTTTCAGGCTGCCATTGTGCGTAACCATAAAGGAAGAGCCTCTTGAAATTTCTCCTTCGAAGAAAAAAATATTTCGCTGTGGTCACTGCCCAAAAGTGTTCGACAAAAATCGTAAATTGACTCGTCATTTGACGACGCATTCATCTGACCGTCCCTTTAAGTGTTCGGTTTGTGCTAAAACATTCAAGGCAAAGTCTGTTCTTGTGAAACACGAAAGAATACATTCCGAGAGAAGTACATTTCAGTGCTACTTATGCCAGAAATTTTTTCTTTCCCAGCAAAGCATGGCTATTCATCTTTTGCGGCATACCAACCAGTATGTGATCAAATGCGAAAAGTGTGGACAAGGATTTTTCAATAATGGCCAATACAATTTACATGTCGAATCAGAACATTATAACCAAAGTATTTGCGACATTTGCGGAAAAAAGTTTTCCAATAAATACAACCTGAAGTACCATTTGATGGAAACACACGGACAAGGTCAGGATACAGAAACAAAGAAATGCCGTGTATGCCAAAAGGATGTTAGATTTCTTAGGATTCACATGAGGAGATACCATTCTGTAAAGAAACCTAAGAAGCCTACATTATGTGATCTTTGCGGGAAGGAATTCAGAACTAAAGAGGGCTTAAAAATGCACTTGATGAAACATCAAGGAATCAAGCCCTATCAGTGTGAATATTGTGAAAAGTCGTTTACTATCAAGGATAACTTGAAGTTGCATATTCGCACTCACACCGGAGAAAAGCCGCATCAATGTCCAGAGTGCCAAAAATGTTTTTCTCAAATTACACCGTTAAAAATACATATGAGAACCCACTCAGGTGAAAAGCCTTATGAGTGTTTTTTGTGCAATTCGAAGTTTGCCTCGAAAACTTTGTTAAATATTCACAAGAAAAACAAGCATAAAGTGGTTTAAGACAGATCATATATATCAAAAATGAACAAACTAGGCACGAATTTCTAGTGTTATATTTTGTTGTGTATTAGCTGTATTATTTAAAATATTAGAGAAGTTAAACTGAATTTTAAGTACTAATTTCATAAATCGGCAGATGTACATAAATACATTTTTGATCACCTAGTCATTTTGGTGGATAACAGTAGCAAATAAAATTATACAAATACCATTTGTAGGGTTAATCTTTCAACTTTACCAGACATTAGTTCCATGTGCCAAGTAGTCATTAAACAGGAGCTGTTGCCATCAAATCTAGTCATTAAAACATTTCAGTGTAATCAATGCTTAAAGGTTTTCGCTACAAAGAAATACCTAGAGAGACATATTAGAAACCATCTCAGAGAGTTAACGCGTCCATTTAAGTGCCATAAATGCGAAAAAGGTTTCACTTCAAATTATACCCTCAAGAGTCACATGCAAGTGCATGAAGATCGCCCTTCTCCATTCGTTTGCGATGTTTGCAATAAAAAATTTAAGAGGCTCAAAAATTTGGATCTTCATCGAAAGAGGCACACGAAGGAGTACGTGGTAAAATGTGAGGAGTGCAACCAAGGATTTGTTTGTAAGGGAGATTATATCCAGCATTTGAGGAACAAACATGAAGTTCATAAAGAAAGAGTTGTTTGTTTTATTTGTGGAAAGGACTTAATAAAAGGTTAGTTCTTATATTTTACTTATAATTATTTAGCTAGGCAATTCTTAAGATTGATGAAGGTCTATTTATATCCATATACTGTCTTTTCAAGCTAAAGTGACGTGCAAACAATGCTTAGTACGCGATATCTTCGTGGTCAGATCAAAGATGCGCTGCTATTGGTCGTCGAGCGCGAGGTTGTCAATCCATCGAATATTTCCCTCATGTATAAAAAATCCCATTAGAGGAGTGCAATTCTCGGAAAATTACAGCGATAATTGCACTGTAGAAACCGAAAGAGCACGGCGATAATTGCATCGTACGTATCTATGGTAATTCCATTGTAAATGACAGCGACAATTTATAAATAACGTCAAAGTCAAGTGAATATATTATTATTTAAAAGTGTCTCGTTTCGGATTAAAAAAGTCGTATTTTTGCGTCTCTTTGCTTTGTTTAGAGTTACATGTACGTTTTTGTATTAAAAAGGAATAAAAATGTATTTTTTTTTAAACCATGTCCCTATTCGGGAAATATTCCCCCGAATTACACTCGTGCATCAAAATAACCAGATAATTTTGCATTCGAGCGTGTTGTCTTAGAAAAACTGCATTCGGTCATTTTCATATTTTGGAAAAAGAGCCCTCCACCTTCGGTGTCGGGCTCTTTCTCCAAAATATGAAAATAAACTCATGCAGTTTTTAGACAACACGCTGTCATGCAAAATTATCGGTAATTTTGATGCACTTGTGCAATTACTTCCGATAATGTGTTCACGCCTCCCGCATGCATGAGTTTACGCGTCACTTTTCTTTAATTTGGATATACATAGCTTTTGCCTTTAGTCATTGAAACCGGACAGCTACAAAGTTCGGAGAACTCGATATAGGAAATTCTTCCAGACGTTTCTAATGAGTTCCAAAAATTTTTCGAAAATTAAAATTATTCGACCCAAAAATTCTGCGAACGGAAAACTGTTCGAATATTATTTTTTTGAAAAGTATTAAGGAGCATAAAGGATAAAATTATTTAATACAAAAAATAATACGTTAATTTTTAAGTTGATATTTAAATTATGCTACACATTTGAAATAAATTATAATTTTATTATTTTGAAAAATCTCAACTAAATTCTGAAACCTGTCAAGAGCCAATTCATATACGTCGCACTATTAACTTGAACTAACCAAAACTAGCAAAAAATAATCGAAAATTATACTTTTTAATAAGAGCATGCTGTGTACTGACCAAAACTAGCTAACTAATCCAAACTAACCAAAAATGTCCCAAATTATACAAAGTCAGCCAAAACTGTGCCAACCTAACACTGACCCTTATAATAAAGCCGTCTCGTCTTTTGCTTCTTTATTGTATTACTTCTCGAAACTGATCAGAATGTAACAAGTAATCAAAAATTACCTAAAATATCAAGCGCACCTACTGACATTTCAGTTTTACAAACCCAAATTAACCAAAACTAATCCAATCTTACCAAAACTAGTTCAAACTAACCAAGAGCTGACTAAAATTAGCTCAAGTTAACCAAGAATTTAGATTTAAAACAGATATCAAACCAAACTAACCCCAACAAACTCAGATTAAGCTACTTCAAACTAAGTGAGTATAATCAGAATTAGTCAAATATGTGGCAACCTAAGAAAAAGAGCAGTTTTCGGAGAGCTTTCCAGATAGGAACAGAAAAATAATCGAAATTGTCTTACACAAACTAAAACAGGGCCATATAATCCAAGATGTCTTCATCAGATCTCAAAAGATATATTAAAGTCAAATGTTTTAAAGCTTTTGCTTGGCGGTAATTTTACATTCGAACAATTAATTTTCCGTCCTAATAATTTTCGATTCTACGAGAAAAATTTTCCGTTGCAAGAATTTTTGGACGGAGGTGGTTTTAAATATCCGTTTAATTGAATCAAAGTTGTTTTCATGAATTATTTAGCTAGCTTTTTGTGTTTTGTTGATTCTGGTCTTCTAAGGCATGGTGTTTCAGAACATGTTGTTTAATTTTTTTTCGACCAAAATTATCAATAATTGACGGGAGCTAAAAAAATGCTAACACAAATGAACCTAAATATTGATCCAAAATTAACACCAAGCCGATGTGCGAACTGAGTCGAAGGAATATCTCTTCGAAACGTTTAGGGTATTTAACAATAATTATCTACCATCTTTAAAGGAACATGACATATTATGTTTATTGAGGAATCGGCATCGTGTAAATCGAATAACCAGAGATCAATTTATTAAACAAATCTATCAATAAAAAATCGAGCTTTTCCTCCGGCAGACTGTGTCCTGCTGCTGTTCTGGTAAATTTGGTTCACAAGATTATTCTTTTTGAAGGGTACTAGTTCAAAAGATACGTGAAATCTTGTTACAGAATAATATTCTAGTGTTGATGTTGGATATCTGAAATGCCAATTTTTGACAGATTTGTCTTCAAACAATAGAAATTATTCGACTAATGTGATTTATCTTATCACGGGCGCAATCGCAGCAGAAAATCGCAGATTAATAAATGTTATGCATTGTGAAAGGCGGAAACTTGCCTTTAGGCTTTCTTGCGTCGATTATCCTCCTAAGGGTATGATTACTGAAGCCGCAGATTGCAGATGTCAGTAACAAAAATGTAATTCCGCAGACTTTTTTTCACACTCTTCTCAGGCTGCTAAAATGTATAGGCATGACAACTTTAGCAGTTTTCTGCACAAAGATTACAATTTGCGAATATTAAAATGGTGATTATAATTAATCTGTCCCTAATTTGAAAGCGACCACTTCTCCTGTAGCATACTATATTTATAAAGTAAAATTGGTTCAATATTTTTAATTTAAAAATTTATTATGTAAAGTATCTGAATTCTAATACTTCATTAATGATTTGTTCATATCACCTAACATTGGCAGTAAGTAGGCGTAATGTTTCGATTGTAGGAAATGCAGGTTACAGATTGTAAATGCTTCATTTAGCCTCTCGTCAAGAAACATTAGGTCTTATTACATTAGGTATTATTACTTAATATTGAGAACAGAGATATGTAATGTTTTACTTAACCAAATAATAATGCACTGTCTTTCCGTTCTGATTCTGAAAGGTCAAAACATAAAAAATTCGCATTTCAGTTCATTGAACCAATGGATATCAATTGGTATTTATTGTTTGATAAACATTTTGGATTTATAAAGTACTTTGGGAATATCACTATTTGCTGAAATTATCATTCATCAATTGCCAGTTCACCATTCTCTGTAATCTAACACACTGCATTAAGCTTTCCATTTGAATAATAATTAGAATATTATTTTTACTAATTCAAGGCCACTACAAACGTCACATGGAAAACGTTCATGGAGAAACCGGAGAATTTCCCTGTAAAATCTGTGGAAAAGTATTTGACAGGAAGATTAGTCACGAAAGACATGTGAAAGTTTTTCACAATCTTACCCCTCAAGTTTGTGATATATGCGGACAAGAATTTAGGTGGAGACATAGTTTGAGAGATCATCTTAAAACTCATGCAGGTATAAATTACTGAGT
>JAEQML010080619.1:0-11527 GCA_016904865.1 Pissodes strobi | reverse complement strand
ACAAAACAGAGAGAACTGGAGGAGAGGAAGGGAGGCCTATGCTCAATACTGGGCGCAATAAAGGACTTGATAAATCCTAGAGTAGTCATACCTAATCCACAGTAGCCAGACTTAATGCAAACTAGCTAAACTTGATCAAAAGTAACTCAGAACTAAAATATACTAATTTTAACTAAAAATGTAAGGTTTTAAAAATAACCGAACTAACTTAAATTAACCAAACCACACCCCAACTAACTAAATATAATCAAAGCTAATTGAATATAATCAAAGCTAATTGAATATAATCAAAACTCACTGAAATCAGACAAAGCTGGTAAAGAAAAGTAACTAAAGGCGACCTAAAATAAATCGTAACCCTAAAGTCCTTCAGGAAAAGACGCGTTTTTGACGACCTTTCCAGACATGAACCAAAAAATAATTAACCAAAATCTGAGATTTGAACTGAACTCTTAGTTTGTTATGATGCACCAAAGCTAATCCAAGATGTATGTAATAAATTGAAGTAAAAAAATATTTGGATTTAGCAAAATTGAAAACAATACATATGCTCCTTAGATAATTTAAGTGTCACATTCGGAAATACTGAAGAGTGTCCTCTTTTAGAAAACAAAATAAAACGATCCGAGCCTTTTTACGAAAAAGAGGCATGAATTGGAAACTACGCCTGTTTTGTTCTTCATTGATAACGTTACCCTGTAACGTTATCTGGCTGGACTATTAAAGGTTGCGGGATCTCAAAATAAGATAATTCTTTAAAATTTTGTTGGTGGTCAAAGTAAACTGTGCTCTATAGTGCGAAGATTTTTAGCCTATTTGATATATCATATCCTATTCGTAAAATATTATTAGTTTAGTAGACAAATGAAAATCGGGCTTTTGGACTATTTGGATCGGTACAGAGAGAAAAGAGGCGAAGACAAAAAAAAAAGATTTTCACTTTGCTATCTTAACTTTTAAAGATCCAACGCATGGTACCAAATATCGATGGCACCATTTTTATACTTCCTTTGTACCTTCTATTAGGTACTATGCGACAGCTCTTTAAGTGTTAGAATAAGAAGGTGTAAGTAATTTTTTACAATCTCCAACCGTTTTCTTTTTGTACCTACCAAGCCAAACTGTCGGAAAGCTCAATTTTCATTTGCTTTTAACTCCGAAACTAATAACTTTACGGTAGGGTATGAGGGTTTTGGCTTAGATTTTTACTTTTATTCCAAAAATGTTAAAATGTATGGGATATTCCATTTAAAATAAGAGAGTTGACATCAGGTACGAATAGATCTGGCAACACCGCAATCATAAAAATAATTTGGGACGATTGACCACATCTACTTTCACCACTACCATGAAAAAGTATCTTTTTTCTAGGGGATTTGAAACACCCTGTATATTCAACTATGTTTGCGAATCAAATAAATTTGGTAATTATTGAAATGCACCACCTAAATACCTATTTAATTTACGTTTTTCAGAGTTGATCAAAGAGATCCGGGCTTTTAAAGACCAATGTTAACTATTTACAGCCTCATAAAAGCGATTTAATTTTAATGTGTTGCAAAATGGGTAAAGTGTGAGAGTCTCCCGTCATTCATAACAAGGAAGCAAAACCCTAAAATACATAAAAAGTTTATTACCGTTAAAAACAATTAATTGTCCAAATGGTTACTGTTAGGAAAAATGGTGATAAAAGGCTGCCACAGAAGTTAGTGTGAAAATATTGGCCCATAAAAAGATTGTAAAACATCTTTTAAGTGCCCATAAAGCGTTACCTCGATAAAAATTGTTTGAATACGGTAAAATCTTCTAAGTTTTTATGCCCCTCTAAGCGCATTTGAATATGGTGAGGATTGTATCCTTCTGGGCTTGAAAAAACGCACTAATGTTAAGTAATGGATGTCACAGTCAGATTTGGGTGAACTAGAAAAAATACTACTACAGAAATTTGTAATAAATATCTTATAAAAATCTTGCCAAATTGCTTATTAGTTTAAATGCCCTCAAGAATTTGATCTTTACAATATTTAAATTATATAGAAAGACTGAAACTATATTTAAATATTTATGCATCTGAAATCTAAAAATCCTACAAAATAAGCTGAATAATAAATTAAAAAAACAGTGTCCTCGACTCCGTTTGCTCATCAAGCTGAATTTAAGGTCACTTTAAAATAGTATTTTCTAGCATATTTTAACCTTGTTTCTTTCTACGTTTATATTCCTACATATGTTATGTACTTACTATTAAATAAACGTTTCAGTAAATTTCTGGCACATGTGATAGTATGTAAATTATTTAATTAAAATAAGTATTTTATATCCATAGATGTTTTTAACTATTTAAAAACTAATTATCAAGCCCTACGATTTTGTATAAAATAAACTCGAATCAGAAGTTATTTAAAGCCATAAAATAAGTATTCATGTCGTCTTTAATTGCTTATTTTACATAGATAGTTAAAATAACTGGACTTCTCACCAAATTAATGAGTCCAGATGATTAAGGAGATTCAGAGATGTCATGGTAAATAAAGGAATTAAATTAAGTTCAGCTCATATAAAAGAAATGATACATCGTTATTTCCCAAAAGCTCTACATTAAGAATTAGGGCAATTAATTATTACTAGTACTAGGGTACTCTTGTAGGGATTTAAATATATTTTGACGACACAGTTTGAGATGTATAGCGATTCACAGAAAAGCTAGCCGAATAACATTACTTTTATTTGTTTTGAAACTAGATTATTTTCATTTTTGCATTTTAGCTTTTAGAGTTAAAACTCTTTTCGTAGCAAATGCTGACCCTAATCCGTGAAAAAATGAGATTTCGTTAAAACAAACCCAGTCCCATTGACTTGCCAAAAAATCTTTTGCATTGCAAATTAGAAAAGAATACCTATCATATTAGTATCAGCGACATATATGTCATCGTATTTGTATCCATGATTAAATAATACTGTGGTAGCCTAAGGTCCAGTCGCACCACCCGGTGAAATACCACTACATTGGTGTAGGTGGCGTGATTCATGATTTGTCACCATATATTCGTGATCCGGTTCGCAGGCTAAAAAAGAAGAAATATTGCATGATGGCGCCTCCAAGATGAAAGTACTCCGGAGGTGAAATAGCCTCCCATTCGGATTTCGAAGAAAATTACTAAACGCAAAAGAGAACACGCCAACAGGCATGTATTAATGTACTTTATTTTTATTTGACGTTTTCCTTTTAAGGTTATGAATAATTAGTAAATCAGATGTTAATTTTCCGATAAAAATTAATAATAGTTATTTCCTAATTATTATAAAATATTATAATGGATTTTTAAAGGGACTATTTTTGCATTTTACTGTTTTCTGGACAAAAAGCGCATTCAGTTATTAACAAAACTTTATTGCGATTTTACTGTTAATTTTACAACGGGTTATGGTAAATGGGTGAGAAGGGTGTATGCGGTCGTATTAGTAAATAAAAATCATAGCTAAATTTTAATTTAATAACAGGGATCTATATGAAGTTTTATATTATCGTCTTAGACATCAGATTCCAATATTCGATGACCTAATTAAATGCAATCACACTAAGAAGAAAATGTATCAGTGTAATGAGGTGACACTTGAAGATATACAACAATGGAGGGAAAAATTGTATCATGGAAAATCTAAAATAGAACAAGATCAGCAGATTTGTAGGTTTCTAGCTGTGGCAGAGCCGTCTAGAAAGCGAGGTGGGCAAAAGCCTCGTCAGATCTCCATCAGTTACGTAGTAAGTTTTATAATATTAAATTTGTTTAGCATCTTGAGGTAAGGGATTTTGTTTTTAGATACCTTATAAAAACAGCCATAAGACCGTATGTTCCCGAATTTTTCTTTCGGCATTTAAGCTTTCAAGAGCTAGAGTGATTAGATTGTCAAAAATTTTGAAAAGAGGCGTTATACCTAAAGAAAAACGAGGGGGGGGGGCAAAATATCACATAAGTTAGCTACAAGCAGAGAATAAGTTCGGGATTTTTTAAAAGTATTGAAAGGTACCGAAAGTCATTATGGTAGAAATAAATCCAAACGAATTTATCTTAACTGTATCCTAACAATTAAAAAATTGTTTCGTCTATACCGCTAAGCTGCCAAAATAAAAACTGTTTCATTTTCGACATTTCAAAGAATTTTTGCAAAGGAATTTAACATTGGGTTTAAGTCTCTAGCAGCTGATATATGCAGCTTATGTGAAAGACTTAAAAATAGTCTTAAAAGGGAAACAAATCCTGCTAAAAAAATGTCTGTACAGACTGAGAAAAGAATTCATAAACTGCGGGCTAACAATTTCTACAAGTTAATGAAGGAAATACCGGAAAATTGTATAGCTTACTGCTTTGATCTACTACAGCAAGTCCAATCCCTGCCCAAAACAGCTGTTTCGGATGCTTTCTACTTAAGACAAATTAGTTACTACACATTTGGAATTGTACCAGTAGCCGCACATGTTCCAAACTTTTTTTCGTGGACCGAAGATCAAGCCGGTAGAGGCTGCGTAGAAGTAGCATCTGCGCTTTTGCATTTTTTGAATTCTCTGGAAATATTACCGGAAGTAAATGTTATTGCTTTATTTTGTGACGGATGTGGTGGACAAAATAAAAACAACCACATTATCCATATGCTAATGTATTGGTTAGCCAACACTGCCACATATCGTCGTCAATATCACGAAGTGACGTAACTCGATTTTCACAACTTTACAGGAGAGCATTTTAAAGTTTTTTATAAAGTTTAATTGAACCGTGATCAATAACAGTAGCAGTCTCAATTCTAATCTTTGGTTTAGTAAGAGATGCACATGTGAACTGCATGTTCATAGATCATTTGTTAAAAACAAATTGCTATAGTTTATAAAAAATGACAAAAAATGAGATACGTCACTATGTGAAATTGAAGAATCATTGTGTGATGATAGCAAAAATAGTTACGCCATTAATAAATGTGTAAAAAAGGATCATAGGGATAATAATCTGCAGTACAATTTGCTGAAAATTGCATTTTATTACGAAAATTGGTGAAAAAATGCACATGAACAAAAACAAACATATGGAACCAAACATAAAATATCTGAAAATTATTAAGTTTTCATAAAAGATAAAAATGTAACTTACTTAAATACATTCAAAATAACACATAAAAGTTAACAAGTTAAAAATTAAGCTACACAAATACAGGAACTTATCTCAGAAGCACCTCGTTTGCTTTGTACCTCATTCCAAAGATAGCAAAAACATTCTTTTGAAGCAATGTAATATACCGTAAAATTATAATTGGCCAAGCGGTTCTTGTAGAAGATAGCACTCTCTTTCGACTAGGGCAAGTAAATATACCCTTGGAGGTCAAAACTAGCTCATAAAATTTGACTATTGCTTAAAGCCTCTGTTTTGACATTTTGTTTGATTTCTCTTACTTTGCTTTTTTCTGCAACATGCTTCTCGAAATGAGCTTTTAACTGTTCTTTCTTAGCATCATCTCCTGCTCTGTAACTGAGACACAAAGAACACTGATCTTTCTTTGCTTTGGGAAACGCTAAATTTAATGTTCTAAATACTTTTCTGTATAAGTCAATACAAGGTTTTTCGGCATTTGGATCTAATTCGCTTAACAACATCTCATACATTTTAGATACTATTAACCCGGGGTGAAGATATTCCTTCGTCGAACTGGACCTACAGTAGTGTAACTCTACCTTAGGAAATCTTTTAATGTGATTGAGAATGGCGTCCCGTAGATTTTGATCTCTATTAATAATAGCAGCTAATTGGCGACCACCCCTTTCTTCTTCTTCCAACAAACCGCTCTCATTTACTTTCTCTAAGGCAGTTCTCATAAAACGCTCAGAAATGCCCAACGTATTTTAAAAAAAATGTCTTACATACTAAATGACGAGAATGTTCCACTGACAAAAATATTGGTTAGTACGTTGTCTTCTCGAATGTTCTTTCTTGGAAGTCTTGTAAGGAGTT
Source organism: Pissodes strobi (assembly GCA_016904865.1). Lineage (NCBI taxonomy): Eukaryota > Metazoa > Arthropoda > Insecta > Coleoptera > Curculionidae > Pissodes > Pissodes strobi. The sequence goes on along the minus strand of JAEQML010080619.1, from coordinate 5,531 downwards.
TCTTTTTGGTAGGTACCAACGAACTACCTCGTAAGATTGCCGATTTCGTAAAATGACTCGAAGAGTTTAGTTCGATCTTCGTCACTAAATAAATGACAATAACGTGAAATTTTTTTGCATATTTCAATATTTTACCTTCTCTTAATTTGCCACGCTGGTACAGATTCACCTGTTTTAGGTCTAACGTAATCCTTACCGAGGTCTCTCATTTTTTTCGCTAGTTTATGTTTATTGACCTATTTTTGTCTTTCACACGTTTCCTCTTCTTTTCCTTCACCTTCCACTAAAACAATTTCTGGTTGAGATGAAAGTCTTTATTGTATTGCACATAATATTTCGAGTCCCGACAGGTTAATATGATATACGCCGCTTACAAATTTAACAAAGTTCGTAAAACAAATTTAACAAAATGACTTAACTCAAGTTACGTCTCTTCGTGAAATTCTGTTTTGGACAATTATCAGATAGTCAGGCTAGATACGCCGTGCTATCATAATAAATATAATGAATTGAGATACGCCATTTCGTGAAATTGTAGAGCATACCTTTTTACATTATATACATGACTTATCTCATTTTTCATTTTTTGGAGTTACGTCACTTTGTGATATTGACGACGATATATTACCTTGGTTAAAATAGTGTTTCCTGTAAGAGGGCATAGTTTCCTTCAAGCCGACAGGGCATTTGGAAGGGTGGAAAAGTTATTCAGAAAAGAGACATTTATCAAGAAAAAAGAACAATACCATAAAATTTATAAAGAAGTGAGAAAAGTTTATCTTCTGGGGAACGATTGGAAACTTATGGATATTAAAAGTCTGGAAAAATCTTTTAAAAAATTGACAGGAATAAGTGACATGAAACGACTAATAATAGAGAAAAGTTCTGAAGACGCAAAAATGAAAATACTGGTACGAGGACATCAGAATTATAGAGTAGACCTTGACATGGAGGAGAATCAGAATTTGTGCAAGAGAGGGACAAAGCTAGCTAACCTTATTCTTCCGGAATTAAAAATTGGTCGCCCAGTACCCCCTCAAAAACTTGAGAACATACTATAATTATTGAAAGCAGAATATGTCGAAGATTGGGATGCAGATCCTGATTTAGCATGGTACAAAAATTTGTAACTAAACGCAAGATGCAAATTGCCATGAAAATTGTGAGCAGGAACTTGAAGAACCTTGTTCATGTCTCGACGAAGATCCAGGCTTTCACATTTAGTTGTATGTTTTTTTTTGTATTTTGTAATACTTTTTGTTTTTTGTAATACTTTAAGACATTTCTGTTGTTAACGATCATGTTGACCAAAATAAAAATCGTCTCAATCAAAACTCGATATGTAAATATTGAGTTTTACGTAAGTTAACCTATTCAAACAAAACTTGATAAGTCCATAAAATTCACGCAAAAGTTGTTAATTGCAAAAATGAATCTGTTTTTTCTGCGTTGTTATTTAATTTAACTTACCGCTAATTATTATATCAGTTAAGTAAAGTAATAAACATTTTAAAGGTATTTATCCGAATAAAAAATTCAATGGTTTCAAAGAGTAACAACACAAAAATGAATTTCTGAAAATTGGTGAAATTGGATTTATCAACTTTTGCGTAAATGCTCCACATATATAAATCATTTGATAGGGTGTGGTAGGATGGATTGTTAAGCAATTTGGCAGCATACGGACTACCACTAGCACTGTTTCCATAGTTTCCAATTCTTAAGGGATCGAAGCATCCGATTTGGTATTGATGAACCTCTCAGATGAATTTAAAATCAATGCGGGTGTTCCCCAAGGGTGTATATGTTATCTCCCACACTGTGCCCGCTCTATATCAACAATTCTGTTTACAGCTTTGCAGATGATGGCACTCTTATATTTTCATTCATATCGCGGACTCTAATGACCGCTGGTCGTTTCTAACGCGAGCGAGAAAAACAGATTGCTGCCATTAATAAGTATATGAACGCCATCGTGGAATGGGTGAGGAAAACAATGTTCAGCTTAAGGCAAGAAAGAATCAAACAGCTGTCTTCCTACAAAAAGCAAACAACGCAGAAACTGACTTATTAATGACAGGAGAAACACTGATTCTGGCCTCATCTTCATGCAGAACGTCAACATAGAAAGTAGCATACCTTGGCATAAACACGTCACCAAAATCGTCAAGGCTGCAACAGAATAGCTAGGAGACCTTTACAGAGCAAAAAAAAGCTGTATTTTTTCTGACAGTGGCACACATACTAAAGGAAGATCCTATGGCAATCGACGAGCGGTGTGTGTGTGCGAAGATGTTGATTGACAAGGTTCTTGGGAAACAGATGTCCTAGAAGTAAGGTCCTCAGTGATGCAGTGCGCCAGACAAAGGAGTCCATGTAAAGCAACGTTCTAGGTGTCTCCAGTTATACGATGAACGGATGTGCTCTTACCGTCTGTCGTGACTGTCTAACAGGCGTTGCTGGGGGCGGGATGATGCGGGCAAATCCTGAGAACATCTGCCGTGAAAATATGTATAAAACAGACTCTCCAGATCCCGTGTCAACTCTGGGTCGCCGACGAGACGCACATCACTCTTCTGAATGCAAATCATGTCTTCCACCGAAATAGAGAAAAATACCATCTTATCTTACGAGGTGTATGTATGCAAAGTATACACCTCATCAGCTCTTAATGCTCTTTAAGGCCCAGATAAGACCATCTCTGGAATAATGTTCATATGTGTGGGGTTCGGCCCCCAAAAACTTGCTCAAGATATTGGACTCCATACAGACGAGAGCAGTCCGTCTTGTAGATGACTCATAGTTGATAGCCTTGAACATCGAGGAAAACTGGCGGACCTATATCTTTACTATCGATATTGTTCAAACGAGCTGGCACTTATGTTTCCGCCTAGAGTAATGCCAAACCGAACCATGCATCAAAGAAGCTGCTCGTTAACATACGATTTAGTTGTGAACATCTAGGATGTCGCTGTTACGGGACTCCTTTCTCTGGAGGAAAGCCTGGCTCTGGAATGGATTTCCGAGTAACGTCATTTCCGAAAACTACAACATACAGTGCTTTAAGTGAGTGGTATAGGATTTTCCTTTTGAGTGTGTACCGAACATAAAAAAGAGGAATCTCTACCTCGGGCCCCTTCTGATTTTGATATGCGAAATGATGACAAGCAAATCATTCGAAAACGCAATAAATATGACAGAATTTTCATAAATACCTGCTTTTTGCAAAATAATAATTATTGAAGGGAAAAGAGCCTTTTTTATGTATGTGCCAAAGGCCACGAAAGACCTATAACATACCCGTGAGGATACCGTGACCTGTTATATGGCTTATACGGTCACCGTTGTCCAAGTATCGAAATACTTCACGACACTTTTTAGATAGTTTGCTTATTCAATACCAATCAGAATCAGAATCTTTGGACTCTGGTGGTGCTTTCGCTGTCGTTATTGTAGAACTTATAATAACTTATAATAACTATGGCTCTCCGGCGGGGATACCGACCGCTACACTATCGAGGTGAAGAAATGAAGTATTGGAGATGCTTATCAAGTTAGATGCCAATACATTTTTTTTATCTACAACCATTAATTTAATAGACGCATAATACTTATGATAGTAAGAGCATTATACTATGCATAGTATAACAAGTGAGATTCTAATTATACAAGTGTAATTATGAATTCGTAAGATATGCGAGAGACACAAATATACTTTAGTAACCAAAATCGCGATAGCAAATTCTGATTTATATGATTAATATGAAAATATATTAGGCAGCTGTAGTTCAACTCACCCCTGCTGTTGCAGCTTCGTTCAAATTAGTCACAAATAATGAAAAATCAGCTGAGATATTTTAGACGTCAATATAATTTAAGTCATATTCATAAAGTGTGCAAAAAATAGGTACGAATTTGAGAATCCTATCAAATCAAAAACTTCCTAGGATACAAAGACTTTAAGCATAATATGGGATTATTTCCGAAACTATTTGGTGAAGAAATCAGAAACTAGTCAATGCCAATTTTGATTATTTTTAACAAACTTGATTGACACTGATCAACTTATAACATGTTTAGATAATCTCTTGACGTTCTCTAATTTTCCAGATTTTTGAAATGATGAAAATTCGTGATATCTTTTCTAATTTTTGCACACCCTGAAAATAAAACAAATCATATTAACATCATAATATTTTACCTTTTAACACTATTATTAGGAGTAATTTTTTTCGAGAATATCAGACAACCAGGAAAATTATTTAATATATTATTGCTATGTTTTTGGTTAAAATAGTTTTCCTTAAAATATTAAATTCTTACCTCCGCCATCGCTTTTCTTTTCAGTTGATAATTTAATCAGTTAGTTATTGTTACGTCATTACATAGGTAGATAGCACAAATAACTCACTGCACTATCATTATCCGGACTAACCAGCATAAAATAACTTATACAATCCGCTTCACACTTATTTTTTTCATCACTGTAACCTGAATTATCCAAATTAAAAATAGTTAAGAAAATCGCGTCATGTGCGCTTTTTAACCTAACTTAAAATGAGCAAAACTAACTGTATAAAACCTAGATTAACTCAACCAAATCAAAATTACCCAAAAATAGGTTTGAAAAGTGACCAACCAAAACTAACCCGATATAACTGAAAAATTGATATTCATACTAATACCAAGAACCCTCACGGACATTTTATTTTGACAACCCAAACTAAGTTTAACTGTCCTAATCAAAACTAAACGCACGTAATCGGGAATTAGAACCTTAAAATAATAGTAAGCCGTTATTAGCCACTCAAACTGGCCCGAATAAATTTGGTGACAACAAGAAAAGAAAGATTTATACAAATGTGTATTGTAGTAACCGGAAGTAACCTAAATCTTACCAAAAATTTTAAGTTTATTATTTAGCAAACTAAAACAATCCAATTAACCAATACTAATCAAATCTGGCCAACCAAATCTAACTGAAGCCATTCCAAATTAACCAAATATAACCAAAACTAAACCAAATTAGTCAAAGTTATTCGATACTAAGAAAAAGTAACAAAGACCAACCCAAATTAATTCGTGTACAGAAAGTTCTTCAAGAAAATGAGATTTTGAAGAACTTTCCAGACGTGAACCAATAAATAATCAAAACTCTTTATTTTACACTAACTAGAACTGACTTATATGAACCAGAACTAAACCAAAAAATTAAATTTTAAAGTTTTTGCTTTGTGAAAATTTTCCGTTCAAGAAATCCTTCGTTTGGAGAATTTTCCTGAGCGTACCTAAAACCCATATCCCTTTGTTCGGCCACACTGCTATAATGATGATATATTTCTAGAAATATTATTACTCTGCCTGCCCTTACGTTACGCGTCTATTACTTTCTATAAACAGCCCCGACGATAATTCTGCCAGTTTTCGCCAATATTAAAAACATTAATTTGTAGTTAATTTGCAAACTGTATATTCTCTTGTTTTTTTATGAGAATAATAAACGTCTTATTATTTTTATTATTATTATTATT
>JAEQML010080618.1:0-11527 GCA_016904865.1 Pissodes strobi | reverse complement strand
GTGTTCGAATTCGGGAAACGATGCCCGGAGGAATCATTAGGTCGTGAGATTTCTTCCGGATTTACTACTTTAGCGACCAATACTGTAGATTTTCCTCATAAGATACTGTTAGATTATATTGCCTCACAGGCCCAGGGAGATCAACGTCCCTATTGACAAATAGATATATTAGGTTATTCTGTGTTAGGTTTATTGGATTCTGGTGCTAGTCGTACTTTGGTAGGATTACCTGGTTACGAAATTCTCTTGAGTTTGAGTCTTAAGCTGTGCAAGCAACAGAGTGCTTGTACCGTTGCGAACGGACAGGTATGTAATAGCATAGGCTATATTCAGACTCCTATAACCTTGATCAATAAGACTCGTATCATTGACATAGTTGTTCTGCCTGAATTATCTCACAAGATTGTTTTGGGTATAGATTTTTGGAAGTCAATGGAGATTATTCCCGACTTGAAGCAGGACGTTTGGCATTTATCCGAGTCTACTACTCTCGGGCAGGTTTGTAATGTTCAAAACCGCGATAATTTGACACCGTCTGAGAGAGCGGCACTTTGGTTGAGGAGAAAATCTTGCAGATGGGTTCTGGTCTCGGCTGTTGCAAAGTCGCCGAACATGACATTATTCTCGAACCAGGAACTCGACCAATCAAGCAGCGTTACTATCCAGTGTCCCCTTATAAACAGAAGTTTATCGACGAAGAGGTAGAGGAAATGTTAAGGTTAGGGGTGATCGAGAGATCGAACAGTCCATGGTCAAGCCCTGTTTGTCTGGCCCGTAAGAAAGACGGTGCATTTCGATTTTGTATAGATTTCCGTAAGCTCAACGCATGCTCAAAGAAGGATGCCTATCCCATCCCGTATATTTCTACTATTTTAGACCGTTTACGAAGCACCAGGTTCATTAGTTCCATCGACATCAAGTCTGCATTTTGGCAGGTACCCCTGAGTGAGTCATCGCGTAAGTATACAGCTTTCACAGTACTAGGCCGAGGACTATTTCAGTTCCGCAGAATGCCTTTTGGTTTATCTAACGCGCCAGCGACTTGGCAACGCATCGTTGACACCATCTTGGGACCTGAACTGGAACCCAATGTCATGGTCTATTTGGACGACATTGTGATCATTTCTAACACTTTCCCCGAACATCTGGAGCTCTTGAGTGCCGTATTCGATCGTCTTCGTGAAGCTGGTTTGGTCGTATCTGCTGAGAAGTGTAATTTCTGCAAACCCGAACTACGTTATTTAGGGTATTTGGTTGATAGTAAAGGTTTGCGGCCGAATCCAGAGAAAGTTGAGGCCATTGTCAACATTCCACCGCCTCAAAACATTAACGAGATACGTCGTTTCATCGGCACAGCTTCGTGGTATAGACATTCCGTCCCGAATTTTTCGTCACTATTAGCAGCCATCCTTGATTTGACCAAGAAGAATACCAAATGGAATTGGACATCAGCTTGCCAGAGATCTTTTACCGCCTTGAAGGAGTGTCTAATAACTGCCCCTATTTTGACAGCGCATGATTTCGAGAGGGAATTTTGTTTGCAAACCGATGCATCATCGTATGGTCTAGGAGCGGTTCTAACGCAGCCGTTTGGCGATAGTGAGAAAGTAATCTGTTGCCTCTCTAGATCGTTAACCAGGCAGGAAATGAAGCTAGCAGTCACTGAGAAGGAGTGCCTTGCTGTGATTTGAAGCGTCGAGAAATTAAGGCATTATTTAGATCAAGTTCATTTCAAGGTCATCACGCATCCCTGTTGTGGCTTCATAGGTTAAAGGATCCTCAAGGTCGCCTTGCTCGTTGGCAGTTACGTCTCCAACAGTTTGATTTCAAGCTCATACATCAGAAGGGTAAAGACCAAATTGTCCCTGATTTTCTCTCCAGATCGGTGCCTGTTTCTGTTGATTCGGTCAATACCTTGGATCCACCAGCATTCGATCCCACGAACACTAAGGATAAATGGTATCTGAGAATGTTGCAAATTGTAGAGAACTGTCCCGTAAAATTCCCTGTTTATTCCAATTCCATCCTTTATAAGTTTGTGAAACCCGCACTCCCTGAATTGTCCTCTCCTTCTGATAATTGGAAAATAGTGGTTCCAAAGGATAAGAGGAAAGAGATTTTCCAGCGTTGTCACAACATTCCAGCAGCTGGACATGTAGGAGTTTTCAAGACTTATGGGAAAATTCGCCAAGACTATTACTGGCCCAAAATGAAGGTAGACGTTGTGAAATATATAAAATTCTGTACGGATTGCGCTCAAAATAAGGTTGAGCAAAAGCGTCCCGCTGGTTTGATGGCAGCACGTCCTGAAATCACCGAACCGTTTCAGGTTATCAGTCTTGATTACATTGGACCTTTACCCCGATCCAAGCGTGGATACTCTTACATCTTAGTTATATCCGACTATTTTAGTAAATCTGTTTTCTTGTTTCCATGTAGGTCAGCTAAAGCGATATCCCTGGTGGAGTTTGTTGAGAATTTATTTCTTCTCTAATGGCACGCCCATGTTTCTCACTTGCGATAATGGTGTCCCAATGAAATCAAAAGAATTCCAGGCTTTGTGTAAGAGATATAAAACTCAAATATTCTTTACAGCGAAATATAATCCCCGCGCAAACCAGACAGAACGTCACAACCGGGTTATAAAAACTATGTTGCCTACCTATGTTCGACAGGAGAATCATAGGACTTGGGATGAACATTGGAGTGAAATTGGATGCGCTATTCAAACTTCACCGAGCGAAACTACTAGGTACAGTCCATACTTCATATTGTTTGGCAGAGAGCACAAGTTGTACGGTCATGACCTTACGGTCAAATTACCAAACTCTGGTCTGGACTTTGATTCTTATATCAAGAAGCGACAGGAAGGCTTTATCAAGCTTTATCGGCAAATTCAAACATGGATCAAGTCAGCCAGCACTAATAATGCTCAAAGGTACAATCTGTGCAGACGACCTCTTAGTTTTGACCCAGGTGAAAGAGTGTGGCGTAAGAACAAAAGTCTCTCCGATGCAGTGAACTATTATTCATCGAAGTTAGCGCCGGAATATCTTGGTCCCTTCGTCATCAAGCGGATGTGGTTCTTGGTCTTACGAATTGCAGGATGAGTGTGGCGAATCGAAGGGTGTGTGGCACGTCCAAGATCTGAAACCCTTTTGTGATCCATCGACTGCGAGTGCGGAATCAGATTCCTAATAACCAACGTTCATTATCTTATCAGTATCAGTTATTTTGTATATGGTCACGACGTATATCTGAGCCAACGGTAAAGTTTTTTTTCTCTTTGATTTATTGTCGAATATTTAATTGTCATTGGTGGAAGATCCCCCCATTTTTCTTTACCTTGATTACCTTTCGATTAATGGTGAAAGTTGGGAAATGGCCAGAGGCCATGGTTCCTTTCACTAGCCCGTTCGCTGTTTTTTTTTTGTACCAATTCGCAGCCAGATTTTTTTTCTCAGGCCTTAGTGGCGACGGGTGCTGCCAAATGCTTGGGTCGGGCCTTCTCCCGATCAGCTTCGGTTGTCGGGAGGGGCAAGCCAATCGGAAGGGAGGGCCGTGGGGGGCTCATTGCCTGACGCCCCGGAGTTTCCTTTTCTCCGATGGCAAGGACCAAAGACCGCCGCGAGGGTGTGGGCTACTGTGTTCGAAGTATCGGGGCCACTGATATAAAGCTATACTAGCCGTCGTAGCTGCCAGTGGTCTCGGTATTTTTGCCTGAGCTCCGGTTGGTCCGATTCGAGCAGGTTGGTGGCAGCGCCGTCATTAGGTTAACCTAGTCATCTTTTTCTGTTTTTCTCTTGGCTGTCAGATTGGTTAGGTTAAGTTATTTCAGCTTGGTGTGCGCTATAGCATACGCCCTTGTGGGTGGTGGAGCACTTGGGCTATCTTCTTTTAACTCTTCTTTGCCTTACCTTGTTCTGTTCATTTTTTTTCCTTTTGTCCATCTATTTCTTCTCTCCACCTTCCGAGGGGTATTCCTCGGGTGGGCGATCGGTGTTTTCGGGGTCGTGTCGGTGGCGTTTTCGGGGGTGGTCTTGGTGAGGCTGGTATACGAGGTTTCCCAAGCCTCATTGGGGTACGCAATGCCAGCCACCAGCCGTTTTCCATTACCTTCAGGCTGGTTACCGCCATGATTACTTCCGGAGCGTCCCTGGCTCGCCCTCGGGAGCATCCGGTCTCTCACCCGTGGGGGTACCGCTCGGGAATCCGTTAGTTATAGGTACTTCTTCTTAGTTTATAGGTTATAGTGTTCTTAGGTTTGGTGAGATGGAATCCATTGGTCATGGATTGGTGATTTGTGGATCCCGTTAGGTTTAGGGGGTTTGTTAGTTGGGATTTTGGTTTATGGCATTGAGTAGATCTATAAGGCGGTTAGGGTTTTCTTTACCTACCTTCACATGTAGATTCTTATCTTTAGTATCTGTGTAGGGAGTGGGCATGGTGAGAGACATGTAGCACTTTCACTTATGGACCTTTTTATATTCGCATCCAGTTTAGTCATAATTATCGTCAATTTTTTTTTGAAAGTTTCCCTCCTATCTATCGTAGGAGAGGGGGAGTTGTGACGTGCCAATTTTCATTTTCTTTGGAGCAACCAATTTTCATAATTATTTCTATAATTTAATAATTTATTCTGGACGCCTGTGAAAGCTTACTAGGGTAAAACGCCCCAAATATGGGTATTGTCGAAATCGAGTGTTCTTGACAAAATGGCAATTAATTTATTCTTGACGGACTGGTGCCGTTCATTTTATTAGTTACTATCATTCGCTGCGATGACCTCTACCGACTGGTGGACGCAGAGCGCTGGAAGCAAGGTTGTAATTCTGAAGTTACCTTCCGCTGGAAATTTAAAATTGGGACCGTTAGTTTTCTGTAACGGTTTGTAGTACCAACGTTTGAACGTGTGTAGCTATTTTAGGGACATTTCTGTCTTTGGGTGATGGCATTGCTTTGGGGGGCTTTCTTTCTTTAGGGTTTCATGGTCCGGGACCATGTGATGGGCGTCTGTTGCTCCTATTGGCCTGGCGTCGTAGTAGTGGAAATACTGGAAGGAGGCATCTGCTTCCGGAAAATTTTAAACGGAAATCACTCTACTTTGGCTCGCTTTCGAAGGCAGAGGTCGCGTTGGAAGTTTTTTTATTACCTCATGGGATTGACCCAACCGACCAAGTTTTAAAATATCAGGCCTTATTTTTGGGCTTATATTTAGTTGTGACTTGAGTGCCCGATAACTTGCCCTTAGCGGGGATTTGATGCTGTCTTAAGTAGGTGATTGAATTTGTGGTTTTTTTTGCCTGTCTCTCTACTATGGGTGTCGCCATTTTGGGATGCCGCCGTGAGCAATTCTAATTGCGTTTTAATTAATTACAGAAGCCTTTGTCTGTCTGCGACCCTTCTGTGCGTTCCGGCGAGTTGGTCGTATAGCAACCCTTTACAGGCAATTCTTTTTTTCACTATTTTCTCTCGATGTATATATATATTTTTTTGGCTGAGTGTAAATTTCCATTTGGTCATGAGTTATATGCGGAACCTTGAGTATTTTGATGTTGTGCAGGGTTCCACGGTACGGGTACATTTTTACGGTATCGGTAAATTTTCACTGTACGAGCACGGCATATATAACAACCAGCAATATTACTCGACCTGTCAGGCGAAAAATTAAATTTGACCTTGCTAAAGTCAGTTGGGTAGGAAAAGTCAGGGCTGGATTTTAAATATATAAGTATGATTTTCCTTTAACAGAGCCGTAATATAAAATTTCAAATATCAATGGGTTATGAAATATATGTATACCTTGTTGTATGAGCAGGAAATCTAAAGAAATTCTTCTTGGAAGAATATCTCTGGTTTGTACAAGTTCTTATTGCTTAAACACCATGGTTTTTTGCATTACACAATGTCATAAACAACGTTCGTCTCTCACAATGTCAATTATTTGACAAATACACGCCAGTGGTTTCGATTTAACTCCAATAGCAATAAAATAAACCAGTCGTAAAAACACGACGCCGCTGGCGGCAGTTTGACGGATTTCCTACCAAGGAATATCTTGCGCGCGGACTTGCGCAGATGCGAAAAAAGAAGATGTGATATTGCTGGTTGTTATATGTGCCGTGGTACGAGTACACCATTTCAGCAGGGGAATATTTCCGCCGACAGAGGTTCGCCTGAGTGAGTCACTGTAGACGCCGATAGAGTCCTTCTTCGTCGGAGGAAGTTTATGGTTTTTTTCCCCTCAACACCTGGAAAACCGTCTAGAAACCACCGACTGAATGTGAGCTACCTTTATTTTTTTTTTAAGATTACTAATAGAATCTATTGGTACTATTTTTTTCGCCCCTATCTTTATCGATACTTATATTTCAGTCTTTATTTTTTTTAATGATAATACCTAATCGCATTGTCTGAGCTCTGGTTAAATATCCCGAGATTTGCGCCAAACCTAATTGTCTTTGCTAAGTGAGACGATTAAATTCGTTTGTTTCGCCAAACCTAATTGTCTTTGCTAAGTGAGACGATTAAATTCGTTTGTTTTCTATCTCTCTTGTATTAATTAAGATAATTTTGTCTCTGTTATAAAATTTACTTATTGAAGTCAAAGCGCTTTAATTAAATTCGTTTGTTTTCTCTTTCGCTTTGGTTAATGGAGATAATTTTTTTCCTCTAATCTAAAATTTATTTATTGGAGTCAGAACCTAGAAATTTAACGTATTTTATTCTTGGAAATCCAAAATCCAATATTCAGCTGGTTTAGTCTGGTCAGTCGAGACCTTTTTAATTTTTAACTGTAGTCTATAAATGAAACGAGCCTAAATTCACGAATTGGTTCGAGCGTCTTATTAGGGGGCTCTTGCTTCCATTCGGTAGGTTTGACGTTGAATTGTCTAGTTTTCTGGTCTCTAAGAGACAGATAGAGTCTAGTCAATAATTGATTAACCGAACAGCGCCCAATCTACTGATTTAATTGTATTCGACTGCCTAGGGTATCATCTATTCTCTATTTTTGTGTACCTAGTTTTAATCATAATCATAATTAGTTTGTAGAGCGGTACTGTGACGTTCAGACCATGGTTTGCGCCGAATTATGATTGAATAGGGTTTCTTTTATTTGTGTTGCTTGAGTGGTGTTTTTCCAAGGAAAGTCACATATTTTTTTTATTAGCTCAGTTCGCTAATTGTTATATTTATCGGTCATATTTCTTGATCGCCAAGAAACCTAATATCGGTTTTCTCTTAAATTGAGTGAAATAATTTTAAAATTAACAATTGTTTTCTTTTATTCCTGATTATTGATCTCTCAAGCCTCAAGTAACTGAAAAAAATTTTGACGATTGGCCGTTGACGGTTCCAGTCATAATTTAACATAGCCGCCTGAAATATCCACCGATTGTTCTGTTTTCTTTTTATAGAATAATAAACAAACTTTCTATTTATCGAACTTGCCTGTGTATCTATTTATTGAACTCGAATTTTCCCACTCATTAAACCCGCCTGCTATATTTCATAACTTGTGGCTTGACCGAGGAAACCGGACGAGAAAAGGTGGGTACATACTCCAAATTAATTGGTTTAGGTTTTTTTTTGTTTGTTTGAAATGTTTCGGCTTTTCTGACTTTTATTACGACCGTTTAAAGGAATTGACTTCGTGATTAATCATTAGTTTTCTTTTGCGTTTCCCTTTCTTTAATTAATTTGATTATTTTTATATATTGACCTATTTACTTGCCTTCCATAATCAAGTTAATTCTCTAGTTATTGAATTAATTCGCGTTTGATAATTGACTTCTCATTTGCTCGGATTGATTAAATTGAAATAAACTTAATCAAAGTAATTTCGAATTTATTTAAATAATTTTTCTCTTGGTAGTGCGAAGCTTAGGCTAAAACGAGGGCCATATTTCAGCTTTGGGATCGTTCTTGCTTATGCCGTCTACAAGCCCGTGGCGCCTTATATCAATAACCCACCCTACTCACCGGCATTAGAGCTAGGGCCTATTTGCACGCTTTGAAGACGACTCGTTCTAGCTTACGCAACTGCACTTGCCAATTCACTAAACTTAAAATTTTTATTTTTCTTTCCTTTCTTGTTTGATATTATTCACCCTCGGTCTCTTCTAAGCCGAGGTGAAGGTTTGCGCCAATTAGAAGAAAGAAAAAGCGTGGCAATAAACTAGACAACTTTTTTCTGGTCAACTTTGGAGTTAACTATTTTTCAAAAGAATAAGAATAACGATGCGCAGTTTGCAGAATTTAAAAGAGAATTTAATTCTAAACACGCCTGTTCGGATTCTTTTGGTTTGAAAAATCTTACTGTCTACTAAATGTAAAAGAGGTAGGTGTTTTCTTAACCAAAATTTCTAAATGGTACCGGATTTCCACACAAAAAAAATAAATGGCATTTTTATAGTACCTTGTTTACAAAGAAAAATTAATTTCTCAAATTTTTGCCCGTTGCAGCAAACCGTTATGTCAGCCGAATAATTGTAGCCTTCCCAACATTACCATTTTGACTACAGACTAAACTATTAGGATTTCATTAACTAATCTTAAAACATTAGCGCGTGCTATGTATAAAAAGTAATTACCTAGCTTGATATCTCCATAATTAAGAAGCTTTATCATCGTAACCTACTGCAATGTTGCCCAGGTTACAAATGACCATTCAAAAATACGTTTTGTGGGCAATGGGAGTGTCCTAAATGCACTAAAAAATTAGAAAAAAAAAACATCTCTTCGTTTATGAAATTACGTTTTGTTACTAAAACTCTGTAAATTTCAGGTTTTTTGTGTTAGCAGATCTTAGTAGGTAATTATAACACCTTAGGTGTACTGCTTCTGCAGTGACTACATTTAATTTTTTTTCTTCATGGTGACTAGTGGCACACCCCTAATCGGCTGCTGATTATTTTTAATTTAATTTTTGTTATTGTTTTACTGAAATAAGATTAAACACAGTATGAAAATAAAGAAAAAATATTTTATAAGCAAGCAGAAATGCTTGGTTCTCAAGATATAGGGTGCTAAATTATTTTTAGGTCTACGTTAATTTTTTTTGTCTTAATTTTATTAAAGAAACATCACCCACGAAATTGTTTACATTTGAAACGCGCCCTGTAAACTTAGTTGTGTTGAGTCAACCGATATGCTTTTTTCAAATTTCTTAGTGCATTTTGGGCACTCCCATTGCTCACAAAACGTATTTTTGAATGATCATTTGTTACCTGGGCAACATTGCAGTAGGTTGCGATGATAAAGCTCTTCTTAATTATGGAGATATCAAGCTACGTAATTACTTTTTATAAATAGCACGCGCTAATATTTTAAGATTAGTTAGTCCTAATAGTTTAGTAATTTCAAGTTGTTTTGTATTATTAATATTAAGAAATAAGGTAGTTAAAAGTTGGACGATTTTTCAGTTATTAAATAATTTGTAAGTAGTTATGCAAGGAGAGTTGAACCGCAATTTCGAACATTTTTACATGTAAATCTCCATAAGAAAATCTAAGGTCCATCGTGCTCATTTTTGGAGTCTTGCGAGGATCGAACCACGACCCTCGGCACGCGGGGCTAGCACGCTACCACTGAACCATCTAAGCCTTACAGAGTTGCTTTTTAAAAAGCGTATATATGATGCATTTGGAGAAATGTTTATTCAATAGAAATGTGCTACTAGGATATTGGCATAGCTGGTGCCAATGAAATATATATTACAAGGGAACTATAATTTTAGGATATGTAAAGACCAGTGCTTAGGGCTTGAGTATTTTTAAATATATTTTAACTAGGAAAAATAAATAACGTGTAAGTTATATCGCTATGAAATTTTTGACTACCATGACAAATATTAAGAACGGCAAATAGTATTTCTATAGGTAGGAGAATAGAATATAAAATCATATAGAGGTAGGTATAAAATATATTTATTATTCTAGCTAAATTATGGAATTAGATATATAAAATATAAATAAAGAGAGAGTTAGCTAACAAATTATTTCTAGACGACTATGCTACATTCATATAGAGGAGTGATATAATTTTGTTCTGCCAGGTTTTAGAGGTTTGTATATTTAATCAGATAATAAAGTTTTTCATATTAACAAAAACAACTTATTAAATCTTTCACCATTTAATCATGATATTTTTCATAAAAACGCTATGTGCTACATAACACATAATACTAAAGCATAATATGCAAAATATATAAAATCATCAAATGGAAAATGTGTAGATTAGTATAATATTTATGGTTAAGAGTAAATATAAATTATGCAATATAGACTAGTAGTTTCTAACTAAGTATCTGGCCTATTTAAGGTTAAGAGTAAATATAAATTATACAATGTAGACTAATAGTTTCTAACTAGGCATGTTGCTCATTTGAGGGATGAGAATAAATATAAATTATACAATATAGACTAATTCAAAGGTTATTTTATTTTTAATTACACATTTTTTAATGCCCTTGATTTTTTTCGTTAGGCCATGATTGCGTAGAATCGTTTGGATTGTAACGCTCAGTTCCCAAACAAATACAAACCTAAATTTACATAAATATACAAGTTTACAATAATCTCCAACTTCACAATAATCTACAAGTTCACAATCGGTGGTACAGCCTTTAGTGCAGGAACAATGGCGGCCCCCAGCTTTTAGACAGTGGAGAAGGGTCGTGGTGAGTTATAATGCCTGAGCGCCACGCGGTTAACTTATCGCCATGCCCTGATGTTGGATCTTCAGTGAGATTCGACCAATAACCACGAATTGCTCTCCTCCCCGCTGTAAAATTGGAAAACTTGGAAGGGGGAAACAAAAAGAAATATCACCCCAATTAAACAAAAATAACAAGTGTATATTCCGTATTGGTCACTTTACTGTTGAATTAAATAAGAAAATAATTGCTACAAGAAGAATTTCTTGTATATGTAGCTATGACAATTAATATATCAATGTATGCTAAAAATGGAATATTAAAAGTAACGGTTTAATGTTAAATAGTACTTTATGTTATATCTACGGCGCCCTATAAATACGAATACGTGATCACGTGTCGTTTACATGCCCTTGATTGCTGCTACAACCTATACGGTACAAAAATATGATAACTTCTTCTACTTCGACACTCTAAATAACTCTAATCAAAAAGCGAGAAGTTAACGTGCTATTTCAAATGTACTAGATTCATGTAAGTAAAATATTCACCTATTAAATAGTATCCGTACCAGAGGTAAACCTATATGATTACGCGTCGATACGCTATGCTTATATGCGAACTGTTTCAAAACTATTTATATTATACGACGCTGAAAATAAGTAAAACACGCGATCAAGACTACGCTGAAATGAATTAATAACACGCCAAAACTATCCGGATTAGCTGGATAATCCAGTATACCTATGCTAACTATTGAGAATATTATTCCCAAATAACGTGAAGGTAACTATATTTTAAATCAAGTCAAACCATTAATACTTTCATTAAGCAAATTCATCCGAAACTTTAATTTAAGTAGCCCTAAAT
>JAEQML010080617.1:0-11528 GCA_016904865.1 Pissodes strobi | reverse complement strand
AATATTAAAAGATGGGGCAAATTCGAGCAACATTTTCTTCTTGATGTCTTTTGTCAGAATATTAGTATTCGGAAATATGGTGAAATCATTAACACAAAATAAAAATCTTTTAAATATTAGTTATTACATTTCTTGAGTATTGTTATCAATAATAACTAATTAATCATAAATTTGATTAAACATACCGCAAACGTAAATATCGTTTATGGCCAGCTTTTGTTTAAATTCAACCTGTGTGCGGCGAAGTTCGCCGATCGTTACCAGGCAACGAAGAAAATAAACGACGATTCCTTTGTAGCGCTCTCTTGCCATTGAGTGGGCCTTCTTGTCGTAGTTAATATTCGCTGATGATACTTTGTAGGTTAGTTGATTAGTAAAAAATTAAATTTACATATGTAAACTGCCCTCTGGTGGATTGCGCTTAGTGTATAGGGAAACTACACTAACGAGCCTTAAGTTCAAGTTTTTGGGTTCTTGACTGCAGACTGTAGTGTGAGAAACTATGAGACTAAAAAGTTAAAAATTGCAGCTCTTTAACAAATATTATTTCATTGGAATTTTAAGTAAATAGATGATTAATTTATTAAATAACTTAACGTAAACTTAACGATGGTCGTTTTCTTAGATTTTCCGCTAAATTATTTGATTCCACCGTGACGGTGTCCCCTACATTTTGCCCATCATGGAAGAGATTATTTGGCCCAAAGACATCCAGCTAGATGTGTTGGAAGGGAAAGAGATACCCCCTGTGATTTTTTCCTTTGGGTATACGTCAAAGATATAGTGTACCAAATATTCGCAACAAATAGGTAAAACATGGAACAAAATATATGACATGCCTGTAGTGATATTACAGTACATACCATACCCGAATGAGTGATAGCCGAGCGTCACTCGTCGCGCCGGACGGCTCAATCGCATTCACTAACCAGAAAAAAAGGTGTGCTGAACGAGCCAAAAGAAATTGTCAGTTCAAACGTTTGAAGTTTGTATTGCGTAGAACGGGCACTCTTGTAATTCACGTATTTGATGTTTTTTGATAATCTTCTTGTTAAAGAAAAGATTTTTATTTTGCTTCTAATCTAAATTCTCCTCTTTTTCTTTTAAGGCATCGACTTCCTCCGCATTCCGCAAGTATACTGCACCTTTGGGGTAAGATGCAACCATTTAAATTAGTAATAAAAAGTCCTGCGATTATAGTAGACCCGTTAGATCTTTATTGGAGACAGTTAGGGGGTCACCTTCGGCGAGTGGAGACTTGTAATGCAGGAGTAACTTGGGGAATAGGTACTTATTAATATTGTTTTTATTCTGCTGGTGAATGGTGTAACATATAATAAAATTAGGCACCATATAATAACTTACGAATACGAAATGATCGTCTGGCCTGGGTATTTATTTAATTGATATTTCTTTATATTTAAAATATTTTCCATTAATTAGTAGAAGGAAAATAATAGTTCCACAGGTACAGATATGATGCTCATTTACCATTAAACAGAACATCAATCAGTATCGCTGTCAGATGACATTACTGTCAGTTACACTGCAACACAGTTAGTTTTGCTGTTGCACATTGTTTTATTAAATGTTTAATGCGTTTTGTTTTTCTAGGTTATGATCATACGGCTTGGGTATATTCTGGCGGTTGGGGTGGCGGGTTCTTAGGAACCTTAGACAGTCAAAATGTCCACCCAATGACTGACTCGCAAGATTATAGAGTATATGAAAACCAAAGGTGGAATCCTGTTACTGGTTATACTTCGTCAGGTAACAATAAAAATTAAGCGTGCAGCACGGTAGACGTGATAGAAGTGAAACTTCTTAAAAAATTTTAATAGTTTAATTATACTTTACATAATATTTGTAATAATGTAAATAATCACAAAACACAATGATAAAGATTAATTACACAACGCGTGTACCTGTATAGCGTCTAACGCTAACACGTACTTCCACAACGCGCGCATGTGTAGCCTAAACTATGTATTACTGTATTAGATACTTAGACAAGGAAAGAGAGAGGACAGATAATAGGCCGCAGCTGTCTGTTACCAGTTGGGACCAGAGCCAAAGTGCCAGTGCCGTAGGTAGCATGGCGATTTAAACTCGGAAAAAAATTATCTTAAAATATTTCTTTATAAGACAGCAGTGTTCAAAATTTAAAAAAATAAAATAAAAATCTTCAGAAAAAGAAACGTTTTAGGGCAGCCCAAATATGTTCTTCCTGGGAGCCAGAGAGGTAACTTTTTATTGCTGGAAAAATAGTCAGTAGATAATGTTTCGATAGCTGGAAATAGACACAGCCAGTGGGTGGGCATGTGCCTTAAAATAGTTTCCACTTTTCACTGTGCCATCCAATTTTTATATTAGCACCTACTTAAAATAGAGCCCTGTAAATTTTAAATAAATTTTTAATTTTAAATACACTTCTAATTTTCACAACAAACTTTCTATTTTCCAATCAAACAAATATTTATTAAATATGTGAATACAGATCACTGGCGTGATGCTCAATCTTCCGGCCCCAAGACAAGTGTCCCTTCTTCACTTTCTACTCTTCCAACCCCTTCTCAAAATCTGTATCCTATATCAAATTACACAATGAACTATTCTCTTAGCCTAAGTCGTAAATTACAGTAAGAAAAGAGAAAATGTCAAAAGATCTTAAAATTAGTTTTAACACTAATGATCCATTACGTGGCCTCTTCACAGGACGGCCAGCCTGACCAATAATTCGCTCTCGAATTATCAAATTCTTCAAAATCTGAAACAATGAAAAACGGCGATAGATCGGTTTTGTTTTTATTTATTAAGTAAAGGTAGAACTGTGAGCCGATTGTGAACGACATGCTGGAAGAGGTCTTTGCAGGATGCTGGAATCTGAGGCGCAAATCCAGGACATACTGCCAAATCCAGGACGCCTGACAACTCTAGCTGAAATCTGAGGAATTACTTACATCTATCAACTATTACTTATCTAACACTTGATTTAACGCTTACTTTATAAAGCTATCTTATTGGCCTTTAAATAAAATTAATTTTGTAAATTTACTTCGCACTGAGTCCACTTGTTGGGTCTTACTTTTTGCAATAAACTGAATTCTTACATTTAAATAATTTGTACATACAGATTTTATTAAAAAATATATATGGTTAACTTCATTTTCTAAAACATGAATTTCTAAACACCTAAAAACATTAGTTCCTAAAAAATTAGATACAATTTTGTTTGTGAGCCCTAGCACAAAATGTTTCCTATGCAAATTATTTTCATTTGTTCTTAAATAATGCTCAGATTTTAAGCAAATATTAATAACGTCATCTGAAGGATATGTAAGACCACCATGAGTTTTAAATTCAATAAAATAATTAAGAAAATGTGGTTTATTACCAAACAATGCTCCAACACAAGTTTCACATTTTACTGTACGTTGTAATTTATGTGGAACAAAGCCAGCTATATATTGTACTATTTGCAAGGAACATGTACTTATAATGGAAGTATTCATGATATAATCATGATCCTTCCAAATAGATTCCAAACTTTCAGGAGGTTCACAAATGTTAATAAGATGAGATGAAGCCATATTTATTTGCTTTTCAGCAACTACATTTCTGGTGGAACTATTTAAGATTGGGATCTGATTAAGTGGAATGCAGTTACCCATACCACCTTCACGAATTTCTGTTCGTACTAAAAGTCTCTTGTATGCAGCTATAAACTGCCGAGCAGTGAGATTATTTTTCCACCCCCCTTTTGACCTCACTGATGAAAAAAACAGTTCCAAATGGTCCTGACTAATTTTATAAAGGAAAGTACAATAACACATTTTTATCGAGAACAAGGTCTTTATATAACCCCAAGGCACTCTTTAGTGAAACTATTAAACCAATAAACCCAGTTTTCCTGTTGGATTTAATTACCAACTCCTGATTAGCAAACATTAATTGGGAAATGTAACAGCAATATTAATAAATTGTACATATTGATCTATACTTTTTGACACTGCCTTCTTAAAGCTTGGTGCTGTTATATATCTACTATGTAGCATATCAAAAATTGTATTGATTATTCTAATAAAGTTAACTATTCTCACTACCGTTAAATTCTTTAAGACCCAACTTTGTCTCTCAATAGCTAATGGCATCAGCTACAGAACCACTGAGTAGCTGAACAGCAATCCTGACTTTCATCTTTTGCTTCAAGAAGTTAACATGAGCATAACATAACTTATTTCCTAAATACAACCCTTCACTAGTTTGTAACTTTTCTAAAAGCTCAATGTATTCCCATTTTATAATATTTCCATCCCCATCTATAAGAACATTTTTTTCACCAAATGCATTACGAACTAACTTAATCATGTGACATGGATCGTAAAAAATATACATATTATGATTTGTAACTTGGAAATCTGTTTTTATGTTCGAAAAATTAACTACACATCCAAAATTAGAGGACATGACAATATTTGAGGGTGCGCCATCAAATGTTATCGATATTACTTTAGCTCCAGTATCATCAACTAACTGGATGCATTGAGAGACAAGAGAATGTTTTTGATTACCGTTTAGAGAGTCAGTAATATCCAACAGCAAGTTTCCAGGTCCCATTTATGCATAACAACATTAGTACAAAAGCCTCTTTAACCATGGCATTGCTATCATCATGTAAGTCGACTCCAAAACTTACATAACCATGAAATTTTTTTCCATCCCATTCTACTTGTTTCCTTATTGCCATTTCATTAAAGACTTCTTTAGTAAAACCAGGTTCTGCATCCACATTCTGTGAGCATTTTCCGCTTGTTTTATGATGAGGAAGGCATGTATCAAAAACTTGTCTAACATAGGTGTGCGCTTTCGGTGAAAAAAAGTTTAAAGTTAAAGCAAATTTTCTTAATTTTAGTGAGTATCGAACCTTTTTACCCATTTTTCTTTTTAACAACTCCCTGTTAACTTCAGACATATTTTCGATTAAAATTATATTTTCCTGAGTTAATAAATTTTGTTTTTTCAACACACTAATAATCTGTTTCAATGACACTACTTTTTTTTAGCCCGTTTCAATGTTTGTCCTATAGAGGAATTTTAATTGTTTTTGCCTTACTTTTAGTAACTTGGTGAAACAATTGCTTCCTTAGTTTTTTCTTCCGTGGGGAATCAGCAAGGGTATCAGTCTCGGCTGCTGACGAGGTTTGTTCCGAACTCTCACACCGACTCCTTTTTTTTCCTGCGATAAGCAATAATAAATAATAGCAAAAACGCTAGATATAAAATTAATAATATAATGTGCTATAATTTAGTGCAGAACAATTTTGCGCAATGTCTTTGTAGTGTACAATAAATGTTAAAACATATAAATATATGATATTTACTATATTACAAGTCGAGTTACAAGTACATAATATCCCATGCAAAAACAACAATAAAAAAAATATTTAATGAATTTTTGAATAACTCTTATTGCAACGGAGTAAATTGAATAATAGTAATGTCAATTTTCTTATATCTATAAATAACCAGGAAGCGACTTACCATTTTTGGTTGCAGACATCTGGGAAGTTCTTGGAATATGGTCGGGACTGCTTCATTAAACAGACACACTTTTTGATCTGTTCGATATAAAAAACGTGGTTCAAAATATTTCGAACAAAGCCTGTCATTACTAGATGGTTGAAAATGAGCAAGTTTCATATTATTAACCCAAGCATTCCGTCTCTCAACATTTTTGGGGAATCTGAAATTCACAAAACAAAAACAATGAGCGAAGTATCACCAGACAAGCCACTTTCTATAAAATAAGTTTGTAAGTGAATAATAATTATTATCTTTGATCAATCCCTACGCCACTGGAGAAAGTAAGGAACAGGTACATAAAAAGCTAATTTACTAATTACAAATAACAAGAATATGTTCTGGAATATATTTGTCGGCTTCATAATAGCATAGTATAAATCATATTTAGAAGATATTGCTATAAAATAATTAGTTTTAGAAATATTTGAGAACATTGTTCACTGCCAAAAAATGTCACTTGTTAATTACCTGTGAAACGTAACTCCTGGGTTCTTTGAACTGCTGTAGCTTTTACAACCATAAGCACACCCTACCATTATGTAAAGCACAGTTTTTTACACTAAACCCTTGAAAAACACAAATTATCACAATAAAACACGATCGTACCAAATCCTTTGATTTGCACCAAAGCAATGGCGTCTTATCGCTTTCGGTAATAGATCGATAATCTTGCCGGAATGCAGTGTGCGATATCCCCTCCTTTTCCTAATCTAAGATTAGAAATAATCTTAAACGTGACGTGCCGTTGAAACTTCACTCAATTATCGTTTAATCATCGAGTCGTCCGTTGCCTAAGAAGCTTCACTTCAAAACTAAATGAATCTAAAAATTACAACTTACTAATTGTGCTTATGCTTTCAAACTTTCTAGGTAATTTGTTTAAATAGCCATCGGTTGAAAGTGTGCTACAATTAAGAAGAAATGTATTTTTTTTAATCAAAAAATTAATTCCTAATAAAAAAAGTCGAATATGCAGGGAGTGTAAAAATCTGAAAATGTGACTTTAGAAAATAACTGAAATAAATAGGCGTTGTTGAACATGCATGACGCTGTTTTGGAATGTTAGTAGATTAAAAAAGTGTTCAGAGAAGTTAGCAACTGTCATTGAACGTATGCAAGAGCCTCGAGAAATTACGTCTTACTTATCGTAATCGTTGTGTCAAGTTGTTACAAAGATTAACAATATGATTTAAGTTTCTCGTATTATATCAGTCGGTTTCTTTTTTCTTTGCCGAAAAAAAATGTGACCGTATATGTTAGCTGGTTTCGAGCAGCAAGTACATTAAATTATATCTTTGTATTGCTAGGCGTTTTATTTAAGTTTTTTTTTTAATTTGTCAGTGATGATAAAAATAATTTGTTGCAAAATACCCAAACTACTTTTTGGGTAACTATAATGCATCTCGTGATATATATATTTGCAGTTTTATTGAATTAATAAAAATTACAACCGAAGTAATTTAAATTTGCATGGTTTGGCGAGTAATAATAAGAAAAAGCCGGAACACCGAACGCAACGCCCCGCCCGGGTGACAGCCAGCTATTTTTACCTCTTACGTTAAATTTTTTAAATTGACTACCGCTTCAAACGATACCACAGTAAAAGTTAGGCAGTCATTCTACATACGCCCAACGGTTATTAATAAACAGCGCCAGAACGACATCGGTGACCCATGCTACCCTATGCTACGTTCCTTTTCTGGCCAATCTGTAACCATAATATAAACTTTAAGGGTTTTAAAAGGTCTCTTATGAACAATCGTTAGAAAGCGCTCAAAACTTAAAACAACGACTATATGGAATAAATATTATTTTTAGATCTCTAAATAAACTTAGCCTAATTTCTTAAGACAATCACTAACAAACGAATTGGACCGTTTCCCGCTATATATCTTGACATTTGATTCGATGTGTTCGATTATTTTAATAGTAGGGTGTAGATTAAAACTAATTTTGACTTTGCCTCCCACTCCGGTGTCACAAGCTGAATTTTTCAGGGATGGAAGTACATTATAAAGTAACCCTTATTCCGGAGGTAATACAAAATTAGACTGTAGTGCAAAAGGGCACTATCATCAAAAATCGAGATATTGATACCACCATATAGAGAAAAACTTAGTTATTTTTTGGTTCAAAGCACAAAAAGGTCTTTGTGGGGAGTATTTTTTATAATTATTTTTAAAAACTAATTTGCATTAGCCCTTATGGTCGAAAATAATTTTAAACGTAAATATCTCGGTTTCAGCCGGGAAAAAATTTGATTAACAAGTGGTCTTTTTTACATATACCATTCATTTGACAAAAAAGGAAGTCCTAAATGAGAAAATACTATTCTTTATAAAAGTTTCGCCTATGTCTTGACCAGGTAATAGAGCAAACCCCATATATTTTTGCTTGTAAACTAACAATCATATAACAATAAATAATGAGAGACGTCATGGGTTTACGCCGCGCCGCGCCGTGATTAATTCAAACCGCCAGATGCATCGACCCTCAGTCTATCTTTCTCCTGGTCAAGACATAGGCGAAACTTTTATAAAAAATAGTATTTTCTCATTTAGGCCTACCTTTTTTGTCAAATAAATAAATAAATAAATAAGTGTTTATTTCCAACGGTCACCCACTTACAGGAAATGTAGAAAAAAAATAATACAATCAATAAATGAAATATACATGCATAATATAGAATTCAAAAAAAAAGTAATAAATTGAAGTAATACTAATGATATAGGTTTCAAGTTTAGAGTTTAAACTGATTTAAAACAAAACAAACAAAAAAAAAGTACATAACTACCCAATACATTTGAAAGACCTACTTAAATAAGGTAAGAAAAAAAACCAACTTATCGATTACACACCCTCAGGACAGAAGACAGCGAGTCAACAAAAAGGTCTATATTATGATTACACAGGGTATTAAATAAGTCACATATGTAGAAAATCGGAGCTCTCTTGAAAATATTATTCAGTGCCCTGTTACAGAGAAAGGTGCGAAAATATCTGGAGTTTATCCTTGGGACAATATACCAAATTTGATTTACAAGAGTAACGCAGTCGATTTTATTGTTTACCAGGTTGTATAAAAAAAGTTATAGCTGCAGCCACACGACGGTCGACTAAGGTTCTCATATTAAACCGTGCTAGCATAAGATTTTGACTAGTACCTCTAGCTGGATAGACGCCATCATGTTTACAGATTAAATATTTCAGAAACTCGCGTTGTATCGATTCAACGGTATTGATTTCGGTTTCATATAATCGATGCCATATAAGTGACGCATATTCGAGTCTTGAGCGTACAAAAGAATAATATAATAACAGTACTACCCCACTATCATTAAAATTGCGACAGTTTCTAATAATGAAACCCAGAGACCTGGATGATGACAGTACTATGTTCTGAATGTGGCTTTTAAAATTAAAATGTTCATCAAACGTCACACCCAAGTCTTTGATTTCATGGCATCTTGTCAAAGGCAAATTCTGAATTTGGTAATCAAACTGAATAGAGGCTTTATTTCTACAATAGGATACTATGAAACATTTTGAGACATTGAGAAAAAGTCTGTTATTTTGACACCAGCCATTGATACTATTCAATTATCTTTGAAGAAGTTGACAGTCAGTTATATGTTTAATTTTCGTGTAAATTTTTAGATCGTCGGCAAAGAGCAATTTAGAACAAGAGATGTTTGATGCAAGATCGTTGATAAACAGTATGAATAATAAAGGTCCCAAGTTTGCTCCCTGAGGAACTCCTGATCTCACTATATATTGAAAAGAGCGAAAGCCGTCGATTTCCACAAATTGCCGACGCCCGATGAGGTACGAGGAACACAAATTTAATAGACCCATGGAACAGCCGAAATAATCTAATTTTTTTAGTAAAATGTTGATATCTACCTGATCAAACGCCTTCTGAAAATCCATGTAAAGGACATCCACTTTACCTCTAGTGTTAAGCGTTTGACACACATACTCAGAAAGACAATTTAAGTTTGTAACACATGATCTCCGTTCCATAAATCCATGCTGATCGATAGAGATGAAAGACTTTACTTGTCCGTATAGTTGTTTATGAATACAAATTTCAAAGAGCTTGGAAAAATTGCATAAAATAGATATGGGTCTATAATTTCGAAGTTCCGATTTATCACCCTCTTTAAAGATTGGAATGACTCGTGCTATCTTCCAGCAAGAAGGGAATATACCTGTATGTATACACAGGTTAAAAACATAAGTCAATGGTTTCGCCAATGCTGCAATATAATCTTTCACTAAGAAGCTCGGAATAAAGTCGGTACCGCAAGTCAATTTGTTTTTAAGTTTCTTTGAAGCTTCGACAATATCAGATTCATGGACAAAACTCAAAGACAAATTACCCCGACCATACTGTAATGTAGACGGGGCAAAGTTGCTAGCATCAGAGTCAATGTAAACATCCTGAAAAAAATTGGCGAAAGCATCAACTACTGATTGCGGGTTTAAAAACTCATCGGCACCATCCCTTAAAACACCCGGTATTCTAGAGTCGCCCTTTTTCATTTGAATGAACTTCCAAAACTCAGAACTATCTCTGCAAACATTCGTTTCAATGTTACGTAAATAATTATTGAAAGCTATATTTTGTAAACTTTTAAGAGAACTTCGAATGTGTTTGAATTTTTCGTAATAGTAGATTGTTTTATGTTTTTTATAGTTTTTGTGGACTGATTCTTTAGTTTTAATTAAGTGTATAATATCCGAGGTAAACCAGGGTGGATACCGACGTTTACGGCTTAATTTTAAAGGTACAGTGGTCTGAAACATATTATCAAGAGAGCTATATAAGTTTTCGCAAGCTTCGTTGACATCTAAACAATCAAATAATCTTTCCCAGTCTGCATTCAATATGGAATCATATAATAAGGGAAAATTGGCTTTGCGGAAATTGAATGACTTGGGAGCATTTCTGCACAGTTTAAATGTTGGTGATTTTTCTACGTTTAAGTTATTAACATATACGAGTAAAGGAGGTTGATATGAATCAACATTATATAGGTATGTCTGATTTCAAGATTTCACAATTGACATTTGAAATTACAAGATCCAAGGTTCGTCCAGTACAATTCTTGACGTTGTTTAGTTGCTTTAGATCTAAAATATTTAAAAAAGAGTTAATAAGTGTGCATTTAATATCATGTTCACTACTACCAAACAGAGGGACGTTGAAATCACCCAAAACAATCAACTTCTGGTTCAAAACAGCATCATGCAGACACAGTGCTTTAATAAAATGTTCCAGATAATCATAGGATAAAGACGGAATAATATAAATTAAAATTACAGTAATGCGACAGTGACAGAGTTAATACTTAGCCTAGATCCTACGATATCTATTAATGCAAAATGTTGATTTATATGGGAAAAATCAATAGGTACAACCTGGAATTCCTCCTTAATTGCCAACAGTACACCTCCACCCTTTCTGACATTGTGAGACTCGAAGTTACGGTCCGCGCGATAGACTTCATAATTAGATGGAAACAGTTCAGAACTTGAGATATCGTTTTTTAACCAAGTTTCAGTGAGTCCCACAATGTCATAGAAGCCCGTAGACAGTGAGTTATAAATCTCATGAGTTTTAGTTACAGCCTCTAGAGTTTTGATAATATAATACAAGATTTTGGCTTATATTCATATTGGAAGGTGGTGACCTTATAAGTTTAAAGATACAATTTTAGGGATTCCCTGTACATACTTAATCGTAAGATTACGTTCACCCTGATTTTCTCTAGCTATAAGTTGCGCTTTTACATCTTTATAAAAACTAATTTGTTTGGGGGTTTTATCATAAGAAATAGTTACGTTTTTATAACTTTGCGAGTCTTGAAGTTTTTTGGAGTTTTTTTATTAGCTTCTTGCTCCTTGTTTATTCTTTGTTCTTTATTCATACCAGATAAGGG
>MU196990.1:0-11106 GCA_016904865.1 Pissodes strobi | reverse complement strand
AAAAAAAAAAAAAAAAAAAAAAAAAATTCTAATAATAGCATTCGAGAAGAACTTCTGCAAGAAAGGGACGATGCAAAGTTAGAAGAAATCATTCAGAAATGTATTGTATATGAGATTTCGAAAGTGAACAGCGAAGATATAGGTAGTGAGTCCACATTTGGAGCATCGATGGATGCTATCAACAAGAACAAATCAAAGCAGGGAGTGACTTCAAAGAAAATTGATGACTGTACGAGGTGTGGTTTTTCACATTGGGTCAATAAATGTCCAGCATATGGGAAAGAATGCAATTTCAGTGCAGTAGGAGCTTGTTTAATGCAAAATAGCCTTCCTTGTGCATATGCCTCAAAAACCTTAACGGACTCACAAACAAGATATGCACAAATTGAGAAGGAAATGTATGCAATTTGCTTCGGGGTAAATAAATTTTATCAGTATGTGTATGGTCAATAAATTACAGTGGAAACTGACCATCAACCTCTAATTTCCATTTTTAAAAAGTCATTAAACAAGTAGTGTCCTGCTCATTTACAAATAATGATGTTACAGTTACAAAAATTTGACATTGAACTTAAGTTTAAGCCTGGAAAGCAACTGATCTTGGCTGATGCTCTTTCGCGTGCATATTTACCTTGTAGTGAGAATACAGATTTGGATCAAGAGATTGACAGTCAAGTTTGCTTAGTTAGGTTAGAATTAAATGCTACAGATCAAAAAATTAAAAAATGTCAATATCATACCAATAAAGACCCTGTTTTACAAGACTTAAAACAAGTTATTTTAAATGGATGGCCTAATTCGAACAAAAAATTAAAAGAATCAGTTAAAATTTTTGCTGCAGAGTTAACTGTTTCAGATAGTTTAATTTTTAAGGGTAAATGTTTAACTGTTCCGAAATCTTTACAGGCTGAGATGCTTAACCGAATTCATTACAATCATTTAGACATAAATAAATGTATTAAATTAGCTCAAGAGTCTTTGTTTTGGCCAAACATGACTCAACGCATTAAGGATAAAATTTCCCTGTGTCATCACTGTTTAACCTATGCAAACTCTCACGAAATACCTTTGCTACTTTGGAACAAGGTATCATGTGATATTTTTAAACTTAATGGTAAAAAGTATCTCTTAATAGTGGATTATTATTCGAAATTTATTGAAGTTGAAGATCTGTACTAGTAGCTCAATAATTAAACATATTAAGTATATTTTTTCTCGTCATGGAATTCCTCTTCCTTTAATAAATGATGGAGGCACACAATTGCGATCAAAAGAACTTGAAAATTTTTGTAAAGAGTGGGGATTTGAACATGTAATTACATCATCTTTTAATGCCCAGTCGAATGGCATGGCAGAGAGACATGTACAAACGGCTAAAAAATGTTTAAAAAACTCTTGAATGATAAAAAAGATATCCAAATGGCTTTACTTCATTACAGATTTACCCCTGTTCTTGATAATGTTACACCAGTGGAACTACTTATGTCAAGAAAATTAAGAACCAACCTAATGTTAACAAAAAATGAGTCTAAGCCTAAGATAGTTTATTTATTTATTTATTTCCACGGAAAACTCCATTTTTACAATCAAATTACAAATTTAAAATAATATTAAAAAAAGTATCTATAAATAACATTAGAAAAACCAAAAGAAAGTTACCCTCAACGAGGATGCAAGACACAAGAAGAAGAATCAAGAATAACACTCTGTATAGCATTTTTTTTTAAGAAGAAACTGATAGATGTAATGGTAAGTTATACCTATTAAACAAATCTTGCATCCTCACCAGAGGCCTATGCAAACCATAATTGGTCCCCTGCGGCTCAATATAGAATAAGTTTGTGGCTCTGGTCCGGTGAACGGTATTGAAGTTCAAGCGCCCAAGAAGATAACTGGAACCAATAGCACCATTCACCAGCCTAAAGATAAAACATACATCAGCACAAAGCCTCCTGCTTTCCAGGGAAATTAAATGTAACTGTGACATAGTCTCACTATAGTTAGTGTGACCTGACAATAAAGGGATATTTAAGCGAAATGCACAAGCTCGCAGAAATCTTCTCTGTATCGCTTCAATCTCATTATTATAGACAGCGTACCGAGAGAACCACACCTGACTAGCATATTCAAGCGAAGAACGCACAAATGCGCAAAATAATTTTTTTAACAAATCACAAGAGAAATCCCTGCCAAATCTGACAATAAAACCTAAGCTCCGACCAGCCTTCCGAACAATTAAATTTATATAACTATTAAAAAGCAATTTACAGTCCAACACTACACCCAGATCCGTAACTTCGGTGACATGCTGCAGCGCCTCAGCATTTATGAAATAATCAGAGCTAATAGGATCTCTTATTTTAGCAAACGTAATACAGCAACACTTTTTAATGTTCAACTCCAGTCCATTTAAAGTAGACCACACAAACACATTATTGATATCGGACTGCAATAAACCACAATCTCTCACACAGTTTACTTCCCTAAATATTTTTAGATCATCAGCAAACATTAGGTAATTCGATTTTTTTATAAAAAGAGAAATGTCATTAACAAACAGCAGGAATAACAATGGCCCGCAATGGGAGCCCTGAGGAACCCCCGAGGTAACAGCAATCTCCCTAGAAACAAAATTATTAATTTTAACACACTGAACACGCTCCCTTAGAAAGCTACCAAACCATCTACAAATGCTAGTACCAAAACCCAATGCACCCATCTTAGCCAACAGCAAAGAGTGGTCCACCCTGTCGAATACCTTTGTGAAATCAGTGTATACACTGTCAACCTGAAGTCTTTTCCCAAAGACATCCAGCAGCTGATCCTGGAATGTCATCAAATTCGTCACTGCTGAGCGGCCCATCAAAAAACCGTGCTGTTCCTCAGAGATTAAACCCCTACACTCCCATGCCAGAAATTTAGTAACAAGTGAGTCAAGCAGCTTTGGCATTGCAGACTGTATGCAAATCCCCCTATAATTAGCTATATTGCTACGATCACCAGACTTAAAAATTGGAGTGATAAATGAATTTTTCCAAAAATTTGGAAAAGTACCAGTTCTTAAGGAGTTATTAAATAGCAACCAGAGGGGCTTGCTAAATGAGAAGACACAGGCCTTCAGGAGAAATGACGGAACTCCATCAGGACCACTGGTTAATCTTGACTTGAGTGACAGAATGCCATTAAATACCGTCTCGAGACTAAGAGACATTTCTCTGATATTAGAGTAACCACCGATTCTAGAGTAATAATCTGGGATAGCCAACGGGGTATGTGCATACACAGACGAAAAATAGTCAGCAAATAAACCCACAAGCTCCCTACCACAATTGCCATTCCTATCCTCTAAAAACATAGTGGCGGGATAGCTGTCAAACCGCTTAGAGTTACTAAAATGCCTCCAAAACAAAGATGGATCAACATTTATTCTCTCTTCCATATTTACAATGTAATCATTATAGCACACTTCCCTTGACCTACTACATCTAGATCTTAAATTGGAAAATAACAAGTAATCATCCTGCGATTTTGTCATCATATACTTTCTATGGGCAATCTTTTTTTGGATAACCACAGGCTGAAGTTTCCTGGAAAACCACACCGGAAAACCAGAGCTTTTAAAGCGTTTTATTGGTGTACACACATTGATAAAGTCATACAATGTAGAGTAAAAATTTTCAGTTGCAAAATCAATGTCATTAGACTCCAATGTGGCCTCCCAGTCAACAGCGGCCAAAAGAACATTCAGGAGCTCATAATTACAGTTTCTAAAGTCATAATAGTAAACATCAAACTCCAAAGCAGCCTGGAACTGGTTAACTGGCACAACAATATTACATGCTGCATGGTGAGCCGATACAGACAGGAGAAGATCAGCAGCAACTTCAACTCTCACATCCACTCGATCCGAGAACACCAAGTCAAGGAACACACCATTGGAGTTAGGTATGCCATTGATCTGCACGAGGCTGAGGATAGCAAACACATTGCATAGCGCATTAGCATGGCTCACCCGAGGACACTGAACTCCAACATTACCATCAACTCTGCACCAGGTTGCCTCAGGCAAGTTATAGTCCCCCATCAGGACTAACTGAGCATCACCATTTTCCTCAGCCAAAGCAACTGCACTCTCTGCATGGTGTAGATATTTTTCCAAAGGTGCAAGAGGGGGCAGATAAACTGCACCGAAAATAATCTTTGACCAACCGCACCCTGCCATAACAAATGCCTGTTCAACATCGCCCCTTCAAACACATATATCTGAGGTTTTTTACTTACTGCAATCAAAACACCTCCGCCAATAGATTTTGAGCTGTTAAAGTTGCAGCGATCAGTTCGAAAAATGTTATAGCCAGAAAGCAATAGCTCAGCATCACAAATGTCACTATGGAGCCATGTCTCCAGCAACACAGTCACATCATAGACAGAACTCACTGCACTTCTGGAAAATTCATTAATTTTTGATTTCATTCCCCCAACATTTTGGAAAAAAACAATTTAGTTGGTTAGGTCTAAGGCGTTGCCGTTTTTTGGCACATTCTCAGAAACCCCCCCATGTTCATGGTCAAGCTTAGGATTATTATAAGCAATAAAGGGCGTACCATTTTTATACCGAATTATAATATTACTTTCGCCATTTTCTTTACGAAGCTTAACCTCATTATAAAGGTTTCTGAATTGCCTTCTTTGCATCGGGGTGAGGTCCACACTGACATTAATGTTAGAATCTCTAAGTTTACTCTTCTTCCTCAAACATTCCCCAACCATGTTGGCATCCGCAAAAATAACCTTCACAGGTCTAGTTACTACATACACTATCATAAAAAATCAACAGCAGCAACAAGAATATTATAATAAAGGTAAAAAAATGTTTCCCGAGTGTAGTTTAAATGAGCAAGTTTATGTTCAAAGAGAACCTAAAGGCAACTGATTTCCTGGTATTGTGTTGCAGAATGTTAGGGACAGAGATTATAAAGTGCAAATGAATAATGGTTCCGTTTTGATTCGTAAACGCCAATATATCAATAAAATTAAATGTAACTGTATCATTTAATAAGAAGAATCATTATCCATTGGCAAGAGAGGAGAAAGGATTAAGTAATAATAATTATTCTAGAAAGGATGATTTACCTGAACAGGAGGTCAGGTATTTTATAGAGTTAGAAGATGTAGTTAATAATAATGGAAATGACGTTCTTCCTAATGTAGTTACAAGTAAAGACAAACCAGATAATGAAAGTGTGAGTGGGAGCAGTCATTATGAAGACAGTCTTACCAATGAGACAGTTTATCCCGAAAGTGACAATACTGGTATTGGAAAATTCTAGTGCAACTAGCGAGTATCAAGAAGAAATTAAAATAGTAGTTACAAATTAAAATGATTCTGATGGTACAGATTTGGAAAGGCCAATTTATAATAAGATAAGGGTTACTAATTCAGGTGGACGTTCCAAGCCACCTTCCAGATTTGAATGATCACTTTTTTTGTAGGTTTTACGTTTTGTTTGTTTCGTTGATTGATGTTTTCCTAAAGGGACACACCGTGACACACGCCTTATAACTTACTAAAAAAGAAGAGTGACAGTCGACTAAAAAAGAAGAGTGACATTATACATAGCAATTTAGGTATGATCAGGTACAAAATATCCATATGTATACTTGGGTTTAAATTTTTTCATATTTACGTGATATTTTCGTGCAGTGTTAGATTTTTAACATTTTAACATAGTAGTAAATTCTATTTACTGGAAACGTATTTTTTTCCTTAATTTTAATTATGCTTAAATTCCGTCAAATGATGTTTGTTTTTAGATTATTCCGGCGGAATTAAAACGTGATGTTTCAAGATAGTAATAAAATTAAACCAAAACGTGTTCAATTACAGGTACAGATTTTGACCGTCGTCGACCATCAATCCCAAGCTGAAGGAAACTACAAAGTAGTTAATTAAATCCGATTATTGGAGACGTGCTTTTTTTAGTAGCAATTTTACCTGAATTCCGCTAAACTATACCCAGGCAGTCTAGGTTTTCGAATAATTCTGCAATGAATTGATTTGAAGTCACCAGCACCATCGCTATTTAAAAATGTGTTTTGGAAGGTCGTTTAAAATTGCCTCTTTTATGCTAAATTTAAAATTACCTACCGCAAAACATTCCAATTTATTGGCCACGCAGATGGGATAAGAAAAATTCAGTATGTCTTTGCTTTTAAATTGATTGTTACTTATTATCATACATCATTGATTCCTTTGATCCAAAAAGGCAAAATCCTTGAAAAATAGTAATGTATCTCACTAAGGCCTGAAATTTAGCAATTATATAGGAAATTTAACGTAGATTTCGAAAATATATACCAGAATGATAAATGATAAAGCATTTTTCAGGAAAATTCAATTATTTGAGCTGATGCAATTTTTACTTATTGGCCGAAATGGATTTATTCAGTGACCCTGTAATCTATCTCATTAGGGCCTGAAATGTAGTAGTTTTATAGGAAATCTAACGTAGATTTGGATATAAATATACGATATCTTTTAAATGTTATATAATCCTTTCTACTCCTGGAGACTGAAATGATGAGGCTAAACCGAAGCTGATGTTAACAAAGCTGAAGCTTAAAAACCTAAATGCGAATAAACAAATTGAAAAACTAACTGGAAAATATCCTTTGTAGTAAATTCGCTGAACTATTATCAAATTATACTATTATTAGCTATCTATCTTGGGTTCTTCCACAAATTTTTATATAAATCACTTTCTCCGAACATCCACTTAAAATATAAAATAAAAATCAGAGCTGTCGGGCACAAAAGCAGGAAAGATAATATTGAAACAATCAATTTTTGGAAATCTATCGGTTCAAGAAAGTAGATATTCCGAGGAAAATTTTCCCACGAACTGATTGTTTGAAATGAGCCGAAATAGAAAAAGAAACAGATATTGAGAAAATTATTCAATATTTGAAAGGTTTAAGTGATGCTATCTTTCAGCACTTTTATGCATGTCTAAATATTTTAAATATATAATAAAGGTAAAAGTAGCGACTTTTTGTGAGTTGGTAGGTTTTTGCAAAGCGGAGAATTAGTACCGATAATTTTCAATTAAAACAAATGCAATGTAATGAAAACACAAGTTCCAAACTAGTAATTTTATAATGTTTTTATCATCCATTTCTAAATCTTCAACATTGTAACCCTCAACATCTTCAGTTATCACCCCACAAACTTTGATAAAAAATCAATGCATCTGCAGGAATAAGATGCATCATTTCCTTTCAATTCTGAAATTTCGCTTCAGAGATAGACTTTCCGTTGGGCCACAATGGTATTAAGTAGCTAAAGATTTCTTCGTTATCAAAAGACTTTTTGATCGAACTTTTTGAAATAATGTTCCTGTACAGTTTACCAACATCTTTGCCATCAAACTACTTTATTACTCCTTTGTTAGAACAAGGCTGGATAATGGGTCACGTGTATGGCGTTGTAGGATTTCCACATTGATTCGGTGGAGGCTGTGCAAAGACGATTTCTCAAGTATTTATGTTCTAGTCCAGACAGAGGGTTTAATAAAAACCTTTTGTTGTCCAGATGCGGGGAACTGCCAAAAAATTCAATCTTGTATTTAACGCCTATGATATACCAGAAACTTGTCTAACGTCCTGAAACACCTACGTGAGGCGTCTGGTTTGCCACCTTAACTGTATATCCACATTCTTCATCTTCATTTTTCATCTATATTTCCTTTGTTTTCATTCCTTCTTATTTGTCACTTGGCTTATTTTATTTTTTTTAGTTTCCCTAACATGCTTTGCGATATTCGTACAGTTCTTGATCGATTGCATTCCCCTATTTTCCTTATTTTTAGTCTCAGCATAGTTTGCTTGTTTATTTTTATTATTATAATTATTATTTATTTCATATTTTATTATTTTTCTTTGATTAACAATATTTTTGTGAATTACTTATTCTTTATTGGTATGTGAATTTCCTGTGATTGGGCGTTTGCCTGTAGGAAATAAAGAGCTCATCATCATCATCATCATCATCATTACTATTATTATTATTATTATTATTATTATTATTATTATTATTATTATTATTATTATTATTATTATTGTTATTGTTATTATTATTATTATTATTATTATCATTATGGTTATCCACGCTAACTCAGCTTTCGCTGGTAACAACAATTCAGTTCCTCTCATTCAGGTTCTCTGAAGTATGACTGCCTTCTGCGCGTATCCCATGATGTTCGGAGATAATCCGAGATTCTGAAGATTTTTAGGGAGATTCATCGAAGCGATCCCTTCAGCCGAAATTACCAGCTTGTTTATGAAGACTTTAGTCAGCTGCCAGACGTTCTTCAGCTCTAAAGCAAAGTTTTCGTATTTTGTGACTTTTTCTGTCTTAGTTATTATAACGTTATGACATAGCGACACAGCTATATCAACGGTGGTTCCAGTATTTTTCTCCTTATCTATGATAACGATATCCGGTCTGTTGTAGTCCACCGTTCTATCCGTTATTATAGGCCTGTCCCAATACGGTACCATTTTATCTGTTTCCATGACTGCTTGGGGCTGGTATTTGTAATACGGTGGGCATATTTGAAAGTGCTAGCTGTTGGTGGATGATTTTGGCCACTTGATTGTGACGTCCTAGGTATGCGCTATCTGCGAGTGATCTACAGCCTGCGATGATATGCTCTATAGATTCACCCACCCTCCCACACTTCCTACACTTGTCCTCTACGTCAAGTCTTAGACAATGTTTTTCATAGTTGCGAGTCCTGATAACTCTGTCCTGGATGGCCATGAAGAATCCTTCGGTTTCTGGGTAGAGGTAACCGGCGCCGAGCCATGCTAGTGAAGTCGCCTTATCGACGTTGTTCGCTTCTAGGCTTCTTGGAAACTTACCATGTAAGGCTTGTTCCATCCAGGTGGCTTGATCTTCCTACCTTGAGCTTATGTCGAACTCGAGATTGCAGTGTTGTAGATTCAGTGGCGTATATCCTC
This sequence comes from Pissodes strobi, assembly GCA_016904865.1. Lineage (NCBI taxonomy): Eukaryota > Metazoa > Arthropoda > Insecta > Coleoptera > Curculionidae > Pissodes > Pissodes strobi. The sequence continues at coordinate 2,085 of MU196990.1, read as the reverse complement.
GATCCTCCTAGGCACCTATTCTTATCAGACCATCTTTGGATCTTAGCAATTGTTGCCGTATATCCTTCTCCTGGATTCTGCACAACTTGTAGATGTTCAGCATTCCTCGACCGCCGCTTGCTCGGGGAAGGTTAACCGATGCATTGATGTGCATACATCGGAATTTGGTCATCAGTCGCCGGGAAAGCTTGTCGAGTCCATTTAGGTCATACCACTTAAGGATACCAAAGGTGCAGGTTAAGACAGGCGTTACCCAGGTGTTCAGAACGATGATCTGGTTCATAGATGAAAGTTTGATGTTCAGAACTTTGAGTACTCTCTTCTTGCACTTCTCTGAGAACATATTCTTCAGGTGCGTGTGGTCGATATGTTGGTTCTGAGGCATTCCTAAATACTTGTATGGATCTTCGGGATGTAAGTTATCGATATCCTGGAATTGATCTTCTTGGATTTCCATGGCGCCCCTATTGATGTTGATGATGACGCATTTGTCAAGTCCAAATGACATGTTTATGTCCTCGCTGAAGGTCTTAACGGTGTTAATTAGAGAGTGCAATCCAGTCTGGTTCTCTGCAAAGAGCTTTAGGTGATCCATGTACAATAGATGGGATAACCTCCGCTCGTTCCTGATGTTAAGTCTGTATCCGATATTCGTGTTTTTCAGTGGCGTAGAAAGAGGGTTCAGAGCCAGGCAGAACCACATAGGTGGTTGAAAAATACTTCTGGATATATTGACTTTACCAGCGTTGTTGTTGTTGACAAGGATATTGGCCCGCCAGGTGCTCATGAGATTGTGGAGAACCGCTCTTACTCTCGGGCAAATCTTGTAAATCTCCAGTACCTTCATCAGCCAATCATGAGGGCAGTGGCGGACATATCACCGGGCAGTTCGGTGCGCCGCCCTGGGGCCCAAGGTTCAGAAGGGCCCCACGATGCCTTAACTTAGTTTTAAAATATTCAAGGGGTAGGGGCCCATATATATCTTTTGCCCTGAGGCCCACGCGTCCCTAGATCCGCCGCTGCATGAGGGACCCAATCGAAGGCCTTGCGGTAGTCAATAAGATCTCTCTTCCTTGTCTGAACCTGTTTTATAACCACTGCATCTATGGAAAGTTGAAGTTTGCACCCAGCTGATTCTCGAATACAAACCTTTTGCTCTTCCTCTAGTATGTTGTTTATAGCGCAGTGCTCGTATATTCGGTTGTTGAGAAGTGACGTGAAGAGTTTGTCGTGATTGGTCTATGGTTGCTCTGTATAGCGGGGTCGCCTTTCTTGAACAGCATGTAAGTGATTCCCTCTGTAAGAAACTTGGGGAATTTTGAGGATCGTCCAATGCTTCCATAAAACATAGAGCGAGGTTTGAAGAACAAGATTTTTGATCCAAAAGTTGTGCAGTTCATCTGGTCCCGGAATATCGTCTGCTGTTAATAGATTCACAGACATTTCCTCAACTTCCGATGTACTTTGTTCAACATCTGCTATCCATTCGAACTCTCTGCTGTAGTGTACTGCTTCTCACCAGATGGATCTCTAATAGTTGTGGAATTCATCTGTGTTGGCTAGGGCTGGTGCATTGCCGGGGGTTTCGTATTTCCAAACTGAAAATTTTCTTTCTGTCCGCTGTCAAGTCTGCATTTTGTGGTTTTCTCTTGGAAAGCTCGTTGTACCTGCGAACACGAGCTCCCTTAGCCTTAGCTTGTTGTCTGAAGAGGTCTTTTAGTTCCACAAGTTGTCGATGGCGCTGTGGACCTTCCAAGCAAATTCCTGCTGGGTGCGCTATTGCAGTGGTTTTCCTGATTTTTTTCCTCGACGGGATCGAGTACTGGAAACCGAGCAGGTTAAAGCAGAACAGAAACTTTTGGATTTAGACAAATTAAAAAAAATATATTTCTTAACTAGTTTTCCAAAATTGTTTGTTTATTCAGATATTCAACTATAATTTCTACACCTTCTTTGATATCGGCTAATGCCGTTTTGCATTCTGCTTGAGAGTCTCATCAAGTTGAGACCTCCTAAGGGTTTTCTATGAATTAGTATTTTCGTCGCCAGAAGATGATCGTGGATAGCCAAGCCTTTCGTAGGTGG
>JAEQML010080611.1:0-11529 GCA_016904865.1 Pissodes strobi | reverse complement strand
ATATAAAACTACAGGGAACCGTTAGATCTTATATTTGGGGACAGATTGGATATATGTATTGATATTCATGCGAAATTATCGACATAAATAATGCATTTTGCGGAAGCTTAAACGTAAAGTTTGAAGCTAATTTATTTATTTCCGCAGCAAAGTCTTTACAGCTAAAACTTGACAGAACATGTTTTCAGGCTTAGGTATGTATCATTCAGTTTTCGGTTCAACATACTCTAAGCAGAGAAATGCAAACAACCCAAGTAACAATTTAAATTCCAGTTAGATTTATATCAGCTTTAAAATGGTTTTAAAATGGTCGGTAGAAGTACTGGGGTTTTATGAACGCCTTCAAACATAACAGATCTTATTTATCCTTAAAAATAAGTTTTAAAGCAGCCTTGGCAGCAATAATATTAAGTGTCCATGGACTTGAGACCGGTTACTCTTGTGTTAACTTTAACAAGGCTTTTGTGTTATGTTATCAATCTTAAACCTTGTTGATCTTCTGGAGGGTTTAAAGTATATTTGGTTTTAAAATAATTTGTCTTAAGACTATAGCTTTAAGTTGGATTTAAAACATATTCTTTAAGCAATTCATAAAACTTGCAGTTTTATATAAGATAGCAATAAAGCTCAAGTCTTAGATTGGCTACTTAAAAGACTGTATTAGGATTACTGGGAAAACATATTGCTTCATTAAGACCATATAATCTTTACGAAATCTTATTGGATTTTTCTATTGCTTTCTTAAACCATTTCTCTAACTCCTACCACCTAGAGCTCTTTTAAAGCGGCCATCTTGTCATTCTGACATATATAGGTACATAATATAATTTCCTTAAAGGTGGAAAATATTTCACCTAAATACTTACAAGTTACAAGAAATGGTAATTTCAAAAAAAGTAAAGTTGCAATCTTTAAAGATAATAAATGAAAATGTAGATCAACATAAAACTGGACAAAATTTGAGGTTATGGTGATCTAATTGGGTGCGGAAAACTTGATCTCAGTGCTAGAAGACTTATGCGACACCGTGATAAGGCCAAGTAGTTCTACGAGCAACCTTAGTCAAGACTAAGAAGTTTCACTCTAAGGAACAGTTAGGAGTAAATAGATTAATTACATTACAGTAAATAAAAGGTTATGACAAAACTAATAGGATTTATGCCTTCTTTCTAAGAAACCTTGAGGTTTTAAATGATAAGAAGCCATATTTTTACAAACAGCACAAGCCTCCATATTGGAAATATTTTAGGGAGGTAATATTATTCAATAATTTTATCAAAATTTCGCAGTCCTTGCCTTAAAAAATACGCGGATTTTAACAGTAATACAATATAAGATTACAAGCAAACATTTTTAAGTTTGTTTATAATAATTAAACCTTGTTTAGAATTAGTCAATAATAATTTAATTATTTAAAAGAGCAGTAAATTTTAGGCTCTTTAATTTTTAGAAGGTATCTTTCCATATTTCATCGAAAAAGTCGACTGCGTTATAATTTTTGTCTCCCATTTCGGCGAATTTACCTGATTTTGGTTTTGCATTTCATCCATGTTTATTCTTTGGAGTTGGAATGCATCACCGACTAGACGACATCACATGACGGACATTTGTTTGATGTAACTGGTTTACAGGTTATGATAATTTTATCTAAAGATGTTATAAATCTCAGAGTTCTTAAACTCATCCTAATCTAGATCACTATAAATCCTATGATTTTAAATTACAATTGCTAAAAGTTTTATGATTGCCTTGAAGGCAATGATAAGAGCATCGATATCAATGCAAGTTGGTTTTAAACAAGCTTTAAGATTTGGTCTTGAGACCCTCATAGGAGTGGGCCCTTTGGCTGTAAGAGAGCCTTTATCCTGCCTTCAAGAGGTTGTCTAGAGCAGAAGGTTTTAAATGAGTCTTATTCATTTGTCTGTAACAACGTCTTGAAAACCATATTAAAGCTTCTTTTGTTACTTGGGAATGTTTTTAATAAATAAATTCTATGGCCAAAATATGGATTTTATATGTAGGTACAGTGTGACTCAGGTTTCATGAATCTCATTTATTTCAGAATCAAATTCAATACGAACTCATCGACGTAGTCAAATTTATCAAAAGCGTGCGTTTATAGAGACAAAAGAATGAGTGGATGTTTCGAAAAATTGTATTTGTGATTTTTTTGCCTAAAATTATCACCTTTAGAAACCCTTTTGTTCAAAATTTCATCCCCTTTGGGTTAGGAGGGATTTTATCTCCTCCGGTGAAACATCGATGTTTTATGTCTTTCTCTTTAAGGTAGATAAGGGCAGAAAGTGAGGCAAAATTTTATTTCAGTATGAGAGCGGTTCCTCCCGAAGGGGGTATTTTACCTCCTCCGTGAGGACTCGCTCTCATGAATGCACTACTAACCATCAAAAATAGAATACGTCGAAAAAAAAATTAAAAAGTTAATTCAGACGTTTTGTACCTTCGATAATTGACTTCGAACTATTTTTAGTGAGATGCTCATTATATTTTCAGTTATGAAAACTCAATCGAGACAGCAGACGATTTTCTGAATAGCAACATCTCTTGGGGCGGAATACAGGTAGCCGATTGGATAATGCATTGGAAAACTGATGACGAGGTACTTTCGCCATTTTCTCATGTATTTTGTATTTTCTCTAACAAGAATCTAGGTTTAATGTGTAGGATATTTTACCATTCGGAGCAACGAATTTGCATAAAATAAACATATTATTCTGAATTTGCATCGCAAAACGTGACGGAATCCATTTTAGCAGTTGTTTCCAATTTTTTTTGTAGGAAAGGTACAGAAGAGCTTACAAAAGATATTTGGCTGCACCATCGGACAAAATGTTAAAAAATCTGTTAATCGAGGGAAATTTTGGTTTGCTAATTGAAAGAATTTCCGCAGGTTAGTTAAGTTGGTAAAATTATAATATAATCAAATTAATACTACATTAATAGTGTTGATCAATAATTTGGTCATTGATATTACTTATAATAAGTAATATCAATGATAATTGACAGCCTGAGAAAATCAGGTACCTAGAACAGCATAGAGTTCCATGTTAATTTCATTTATTTGATGAGCATCTATTCTTGCTTTTTAGGCCACTTCCACTTTCCCTTTCCCTCACTGGAAAAATCCAAAGAATTACGGTTGATGAAAGAAGATTTTCATTGGGAATATTCAGTGTTTCTATTGCGCAAAAGTTCCCCACTAATTCCGTTACTGAATAAATTCATTTTAACTGTTCAGGGAACTGGTATTGTAAATTATTGGTTAGATCAGGTAAATATTTAAAGAAATTGCTAAGTTATATTGGAATCTCAGTAATATAATATCAAATCACATTAAACGTGGTTCTTGAAGATAAAGCGATAAAACTTAAGGATTCTTTAGATTAAAATCTATTACTTTTCTTAATTGAATTAAATATATTTGAGATATAATAACATGGAAACCGGTGGAAATAAAATTTCGGTGCAATGCTCTGATGGATTTGATATAAGAATAAGGATTTCTAATTAATTATCTTGAAATAAAGTCTAGTATATTATTTATCTGGAAAGTTCCACGAAACAATACATTTAAAAGCTTGCGCAGATAATCGCTTATTTTAGGATATAATTCCAGAGGCTGTTTCAATTCATTTCCAGTAAAAATTTTGTAAGTTATAGTAGTAGTTCCATATTGACTATGTGATAGTCCCATGATTCAACTCTATTAACGAATACTTCCTGACAGAATGGCGGATGCTCTCGAAATTATTATTCAGCTTTTATAGTAAAATACTCCAGAAAAGTACAAAATAACAGAAATTTGTTGTTACTGGGCTTACTGGTAGGTGCTTTATGCAAGTATTTTCGTAAAAGCGATTACGATTAATATTAATCCCCAAAAAATTAATTTTTTGTTTGATACATTTTAGGCTGCAGCCCAAACATTGCCCCAAAGTGGCGAAAACGAGGTGAAGCACCTATCCCAACATTACAGTTCCGCCAATAAGCAAGTGGCAAAATTAAGGATAGCTCATGTAGCCGGCGTATTTGGAATCGTAGCAGTAGGACATTTAATTGCCCTTTTGATATTTTTTGCGGAATTAATTTGTAATTCAAAACGTCAATGTAGTAGAAATAAATAGTCTCGAGCCTTTATAAGCAAGATTTTGAATTAACCGAATTTTTCTTGATCAACAATCATTTTTCCTGTAGTATGTTGAAATAGAAAATAAATTAAAATTATGTACCATTATTTTTTGGCAGTTATAAAACTTGTTTGGCCAGATTGTATCTGATACTGACCCAATCAAATCCACCATTTCTGATTCAAAAAATAATTGGCCCGTATTTAATGGCAGCTTTTTAAGGTTTGCATGCTCAATTTTGAGAAAGTGACAAAAAATGTCAGAATATAGACAAATTCCTAATAAAAAGTGATTTTTAATTGTAAATAGAAACTTTGTGACATATTAACAAAATAATAATTACATAATGCTTAAAAATGATACTGTCTGGGTCTGATGGTGAGCATGGTTACAGCCAAACTCCCGTTCATATTGATGGTCTTTGGTTCGAGTTGACATAATGGTACAGAACTACCAATAGGAACAGCACAATTCCCAGAGCGTTGGAGAGTACGGCCAGGTGCACGTCGGTAAACATACTGAAAACAGAAAAAATATATTAAAAATCTACAATATAAAAAATATAATTGCATGAAAAGTCTAACTCTAAAGTTTTCGCATTGAAAAACTGTCTTAAGTAATACTGACATTTTAAGTCTGAAACTAAAACATAGCATTAGAATTACATTAATTAAAATTTATAGACCTCTTATTAAATTATTAGGTGGAACACAGAATCCTTATAAAATGTAATAAAAATTCTATAAAATAAAAATACACAATAGCAACGGCAAATGTTATAGCAAGATCTTTAAAACGGCATTACGATGAAAGATTATACTTTAAATATCAGGACATTTGTGACATTATCAGTATCAGTGCCTTGCACTTGCACCCACAATACAGAACCTTCAGGATGCCGGCCTTTCTTAAGAAAGCCCCCCATCTCCTATTTGTGACACTATATAGCACAATTATATACCAAAATCAGCTAAAGTACAGTCAAAATCATCCTACTTCCTTGTATTATAAAAGACTAATACAAATAGATACCTATTTAACTTTATACATAAAAATTCTACATAGGTATGTTAAAACAATTAATAAGTAGATCATCAGAGTGAAAAGGAAAAGGAACAAGTATTTTTGGATTTGAATCGAGGACTCAAATATTTTTGAATATCTGCCCTCGATGAGATCAGCTGACAAATAATTATCATTTGCTGGCATACTACATTAATTTTGATGCAATGTTTTAACCAATCCAATAGACGAGTGATAACAAGCCACATTGAAAACTTAGTTAAGAATATTGAAATTTTATTTTTCACTTTATTGATATCATTATGGTTGCGCTTGCAAATAAACTGATATAATATCTATTCGCATTTATTTCCTTGCATCATGTGTGTTCAAGCTTAGGTAATGGTTTGTATCATTAATCTTCTCATTTATCCAATAAAAAAATTCTATTTAATATAACCTCGAGGCTTATTTCTATTAAAATATAGGTAAACTATTTATACATTAAGAACCATACGAGCAGTAGGTAATTATCAAAAAGATAAAACCAACAAACAAATATAACTAAGCTAATTAACAAATTAAGGAAAATTGAATATAAATATAAATTTGACTTCTTCCTGAAAAAGCTTGTCGATGTTGTTTTTATCACTCGATATGCTCAACAACACATCGACAAACATTTTCAGAAATGAAAGACCTGTGGCATGGCTTTTATTAAAATTTACTTGATGATTTTCTAAATTGGTTTATTTTTAAGCACATCACAAAACAATCATTTTAATACAAAGTTCGAAAAATGATAGCAAAATACTAATTTTCTTCTTTTTAAAACAACTTAATGTTGTACTAAAATTTGGCTGGCAGAATCTGTTTTAAAGTTTTAAGAACACAACAAAATTACTTTTTAAATATCCCCGGTAACGTGAATAATACATTCTTGATTTGCCGATAAAGCAGAATCCTGTTTGACGTCAACGATCTCTCCATCAAAAGCCGATCCGTTGAATGTTTTCCGTAAACGTCAATTTCAGTGTTTTTGTAAAATTAATTTTTTTGTTATATTGATTGTGAACGAAACATTGCCGTGCCAAAACCGCAGTCAAGTACTAATGAGAACAACCTACATCCCTAGGATTCCGTTGTAACAAGGTAAGAACAAAACTGCTAAAATAGGGTTAGATGTGCTTTATGATACATTTGGACGGAAACGTCTGCGATTGATTTACAACTGTAGGCAAATAGGCTAGTGCAATGGCTAGATAAGCGTTACTTACTTGCTTTAATGTATTTTCACAATTTCCTGGATATTATAATCCAAAGTTTTTCCACAATTTACGTGGCACGAAAACAACTTGACCGGGTAGGTAATTCAGAGATATGGTTTTACAATTTTGCAGCGTTGCCAAGATGTCAAGCCAATTGGTTAAATTTAATTACGAATTAGTACATTCCTGATAAAATTATATTTATTTCATCAGGTTTTATTTTATGACATCCATGTTTATTTCGTAGCATCCCATATACAATGTAAAAGTTGGCATATCTTATGTTTATTACAGGAGTTGGATTATTTTAGTGCCATCAGAAAATATAAAAAAATACATGGTGTAACTGATGATATAACGGTAGAGATAAAATAATCGAACTAAAAAACGTATCTATCTATATCTAGAGGTAACGCCCGGGAATACTTTAGTATTCTCGGGTAATGCTTTGAACAGAAATTCCTAACGTGTATGTCAAAGTTTTATATTATTCCTGGTAAATGCCTTCATTTATCACAAAATGGCATCCGCGCTTGTCTGCTTTTTGGATAGTGAGGTTCTATTAACCGAAATCTTAAATTTAGGAAATCCAACTAATGCGCTGTGCATTATAAGATCCTTTACAGAAATAGTGTACTATATAAAAATCGGCCTTTCCTATTGGTCGATCCGTATGGCCCTCCGCTCGCTTCGCTCGCCACGGGGGCTCAAGAAAGGGAAACTAACCAGGTGCTAACCCAAACTAACCCAAGACATACCCAAAATCAAGAAAAAAACTGTTTAGAAACAATCTTAAAAACAAAAATAAAAAAAAGCAAAGGGGTTTGAACCCGGGTCGTCCAGGTGAGACCCAGTTATCTTAACTTCTACACCACGAGAGCTCTTGGCGAAAATCGATTGCATCACGAAGACATATTGTAATACGAGATGGATCGACCAATAGGAGAGGTCGATTTTGACATAGTGCACTATTTGTGTGAAGGATCATAAAATGCTAATGCTGTATGCTAATGTAAATATTCCGAAAGTAAATATTAATTTTAAGACGAGTTCTTTGAAGTGTTCATTGTTGCACGGATGCCCCTTTACCTCTCCGTAATTCTTTGGTATTTGCATGCGATTTTTTAAGCAAAATTATAGGCATTTAAAGATCCTTTACAGACGTAGCCGACTATATCAAAATCGGCCTCTCCTATTGGTCGATCCATCTCGTATTACAATATGTCTTCGTGATGCAATCAATTTGTCGCAAGAGCTCTCGTGGTGTAGAGGTTTAGATAGTAGGGTCCCACCTGGAAGGAACGGGTTCGAACCCCGTTGCTTTTTTTTATTTTTTTTAAAGATTATGTTTCTAAATAGTTTTTCTTCTTGATTTTGGGTATGTCTTGGGTTATATTGGGTTAGCACCTGGTTAATTTCCTTTTCTTGAGTCCCCGTAGCGAGCGGAGAGCCATGCGGATCGACCAATAAGAGAGGCCGATTTTGATATAGTCGGCTACGCCTGTAAAGGATCTTAAAACGGAAATTATAGATTTAATTTTTGCGCCATCTATACCATTGTTCTCGAAGTTTGCCTTTTAAACCAGCTGTACATTAGAAGTTATAGGGAATTTTTACAAATGATACACGAATGTGGATGCTGACTCCTAGATGTCGCCGCTTTCTATGGCGCTTTTGAAATACCGGGGGTGTAAGAAAAGTTTGGGTTAGTGTGCAACATAGGTTGTGCTAAAAAAATTTGGGGTATCACGCCTTGATGTCACATTTTTTTATACAATCTGGGGGGGGGGGGTGCGATGCCCCCCCCCCCCCCCCCTTCCTGGGTGCGTTACTAGTAGCTTGTGCTTGGAGTTGGATGTACGTTACTAGATGTAGCTTTTTCAGTGGTGAGCTTGAAATACCGAGGCTATGAAAAATGTTTGGTCGCATTTTATCCAATATTTGGTTTGAAAAAAAATCTACATTATCTGACAAATAACAATTCGTCAAATAAATAAACAACTGGTTATAAACTGAAGGAGAGCTTATTTGGATACTTTCATTGAAAGTTATCCGATAGTTAACTATTCAATGATCATAACAATAGACACTCCCATTCGTAATAGTTGCCAACTGAATTATTAAACATGGATGAATCGATGAATAAAGCCGTCTCAGAAATCCGATGTTTTAGACGCAAATAGAACATGACTTTGCTTTAGCGGTAAATATATGGAATAATGTAAATTGTCATTTAGATTATAGCCGCGTTCGTTTTTGTCATCTTTTTCGTCGATTTGCTCTGAAAATTTGACAGTCACGAGGTCTGGGTATTTAAAAGGAAAATCCAAGACACGTGCCTGTCAAAATGTTAGAGCAAATGAAAAAGATGACAAAAACGAACGCGGCTTATGACAATGACAAGCATAATCAACCATTAGCATTCATTACTGTTAAAATAAATATTCGTCATGTTGGCGGCCACAGGCGAGAAGAAGAAGCGGTTTCGGTCTGCAAATTTCAGTACCGAAGAGGTCCGTATGTTACTTAGATTGGCTTTAAAATAAAAAAACATATTAGAAAGCAAAGAAACGGACTCTGACGTTTGGAAGCTAAAAAATCAAACTTGGCAAAAAATTGCCATCCATCCATCCTCAAGACAGATATTCAAGTCAGTCCAAATATCGAGGCACAAATATGATGGGATGAAAAATTATTTGAAGAAGAAAGTTAATAAAAACAAGGCCGAGACAATGAAAACTGGTGGAGGAATGCCAGAATATGTAATTATCGATGGGCCAGAGAAAGAATAGAAGTCCTCAGTCTTTCAGTAAATGGTTTACCTTCCTTATTTGATTCTGATAGTACCCTTCCCCAAACAACAGTTACGGGTGAAAAACATATAGACGTGTGTGAAAATGAAACAATAATTACTCAGGAGGAAATTGAAACATATGATTTGCCTATGCTCATTGTAAAAGACAGTGAGGAAAATCCTGTTGAAGTTGGAAAAAACAATAAGAAAAATCCTGGTGAAGAAGACAGTACTCTGAGCTTCAATCTACATCTGAGATTGTGGAATATATAGAGAATGAAAACACAAAAACGAGAACGAATAAGACATGGAAAGATTGGTCACCCAGGTTCTTAAAAACAAGGAAAAGCCCATGCTTAACCACAAATAATAAAAAAGGCGAAGAAAGAAATAAAAAACTTGACAGTATTTTATGCCTACGTGAAGAATGCTCAGACAACAACTTGAATATGTAAAACAAGAAGGGAGACGATCCATAGAAAACACGACAGGGAAATTAGACTATTAGATTTAGAAATCGAGTATAAGTATTTTAAAGCAAAAATGTACTTAAATTAATTTAGATGTTTGATGGCATAAATAAAGTGATTTTATATTTTTAATTAATTTACTTGATACACAGTTGCATTATACAGTGTGTTCCCTGTCAATGTTAATAAGTATGTACAACATAAATACAAAATATCGTATAATTTATTTAAAGATTAACCTCGGTCACCTAGCAGAACTCCATTTTGTAGTCCCATTTTGATAGACGAGTTTTGGAATATATGACTATCATTGGCAGATCCAGGACAACGGCTAACTATATCAAGTATCTTCAGTTTGCACTGCAAACTACTTGACAATTTAGGGAAAAGTAGCTCTTACGATTTCTAAATATTTCAGCATTGTCACCCCCTGGAGACACTATCTTCATATGTGTACAGTCAATTGCCTATGACTCGTGGAAAGTGAGACAAATTGAAAAAATCTCTTTTTATTTCCTGCGTTCGTGGTAGATGGACCAACTGGGGAAATAAATTACATATAGCTGTAATTACCTTCTTTATGATCCGTCCCGCTGTAGTTTTGTGAACGCCACTGGAATCATCAAAAGTTATGTAGAAAGCCCTAGTTGCCAAAAGGCGTAAAGCAAGTAATAGTTTGTTTAATGGACTGACAGCTCGATCTAGATTCCTGAAAGAAAAAAAGATTTGAAGCAGCATAATTACAAATTATTGAGTCTTTAATGGTGGAAATTTCCTCCATAATAGTTGAAAAATAACTAGGTAACAGTTATTTTAAAAACTTACCTTTCTATTCTTTTACGTAGCTCCTCTTCAATAGCACCAAATAGCACTTTTAAGTAGCTTTTGAAAATCGAAATCTGTTGAAAAATTCAACGTCATTCCAATGATTGAAATGATCAATTCTTGGCCTCAAGATATATGATGGTTCTGTATTTATATCCTCAACAAGGTCAATCAACTCACCATCAGGATCATTAAATATTTCAAACTCTTCAAGAAAATACATTCTGTAACAAGCAAACAATGCGTTACTACTATACCCATATAATTGTTATTACAAGTAAATATGTATTTCTTTTTCGAATATTTGGACTTACATACTTATAACATGAGGGTATTTTTCACAAAAACATATTGCAAACAGGATAACTTTTCAAATCACATAAACATCAAACAGGGGAAGAAAGATATTGGTTATAACTAGAAATTCTGTCAAATATATGACGTTTACTTTATCCATTAAATTAATAATTTATTCTCAGGTCGGACTACCGAATAAGTTATTCTATAGATATCGGTCGTTTATCCATTGGTTATCGCTATGCGTAAGTGAAAATACCGATTTCTTGTTTATTCCTCAGATCATATTATTTATTCTTGCTATCTGCAAGTGAAAGTACCGGGTCTTAGTATCTGACTATTTAGCGGACTTCGTAAAGAGTTGAAATACCAGGGCTATGAGAAATGTATGTCCGTATTTTGTACCAGAGCGAATCGGAAAATTAACACGATTTAGTTTGGGTTAATTATAATAATATCAGTTTAAATAGCGATCTTCATATAAAGTTGAAATGTAGCTTTATAATATGCTGATGTCCCTTAAATATAGAGCGCGTATAATTTTAACCACTTTATTGAATGGTACGGGCATGGTATTGATTACACTAGCGATTTAAATGGACTAGTTTTTTGAAATCTGATTTATGTGAGAGTATTGCCATATTAATTGTAATATACATACACTCCAGTGTACTACTTCCCTGTGTAATGCTATCTATTCTATACATAAATCAGATTTCTAAAAACGA
>JAEQML010080610.1:0-11530 GCA_016904865.1 Pissodes strobi | reverse complement strand
GCAATTTTCTGACACCATCTGAGGTCCATAGATTAGTTTGCGTCCGATCATGTCCACCTAGATGCAACATTAAAACTGACCAAGGTGGCCATGATCGGACGCAAACTAATCTAAGGACCTCAGGTCATATCAGAAAATTACAATCGCGGAGTTTTAGTGATTAGTATGATAGATAGGAATAAAACAAGTTGTCAAAATGGCATTTCAAATGGCGACCCTTTTTTGACAAGCACTTTCCGAAAAGAGGATTTTGTTGCCGAATCTAACGATACTAATTTATTTGTGATTGGATTAAAAATAAGCTCATAAATTACATAGGTATTTCTAAGCAAGGAAAGATTGACAAAAGCTACTTACGTCGGATGTATGTCGTCATGTCACGTACCTTTGGCGAACAGTGAGTTCAGAGTATTAAACAAAATTAAATAACCTTAACGAAGCACTTAAATTATTTGAAAGTAGAGTATCCGAATTTATTACAAATTTCACTCTAGTAAATGTTCAAAGTGCATTCCTCCTTGTTGACGACACATTTCAGCTCGTTCAATTGTTTCTCTTAACACGTTTTGTAACATTTGAGGCGTTACACTTCTAAATACCCGTACAATTCTTTCTTCTAAGATTTCAAGAGTCGCTGGGGCTGTTGCATAGACCCTTTCTTTTACATATCCCCAAATAAAAAAATCGAGTACTGTGAGATCCGGGGAACGGGCAGGCCACCGTACTGGGCCATTGGTTGCAATAACTTTATTATTAAAATGCTCCATTAAGTAATTAAGAACTTCTCTGGTATTGTGGGGCGGTGCTCCATCTTGCTGGAAGTAAATTCGCCGTAAAACTGCTAAAGGTAGATTATTAAGATGATTCTCGATTTCATTTTGAAGGAAGCCTAAGTACCTAACCCCTGTTAACTGACCTTGAAACAATATTGGTCCAATTATTCTGTTCCCAATGATACCAGCCCAGACATTGACGCCAAACTTTTCTTGAAAATTACCCTCTCTCATTTCATGTTGATTTTGTTGGGTCCAGTACCGAGTATTTTGCTTATTGAACATACCATTATTGGTAAATCTGGATTCGTCGGAAAATAGAATAAAGTTGATAAAATATGGGTCAACTCTATGTTTTTGAAGCAGCCAATCACAAAACACTACCCTTCTATCGCCATCGTCAGCATACAAATGTTGGTGTAACTGATATCTAAATGCTCGATATCCGTGCTTTTTCAGTATTTTTCTTGCTGATTCGTGACTTATCTGCAGTTCTTGACTAATTTTTCTTAAAGAAACCGTTTTATCAACCTCAACCATAGCAAGAGCGTTAATTTCAGTCTCTTCACTTATGATAAACTTCTCTTCCACCTCTCGATTTCCTTCTTGCCTAAAACGATTCTCAACATAAGGAAAATACTGATGAGCTGGATGTTGCCGGTTGGGATATCTCTGAGCATACAACTCAGCAGCATTCCTTGAATTTCTATGACATTCTCCAAATATTAATAACATATCAACTTTTTCACTTTGAGTATACATTATTTTGATGCGAAATTAAACTGTATTCCAACGAAAATAAGATACTTTTACTCCTGCTTATAAAGCGAGGTATGTCACCGTCATTACCTAAATGAGTGTTTTGTTTTCCAAAGAAGACTTAATAACAACAACCGCAAAATATCATACATCATGGCTATCCATGGCACACTTGACAAAAATAAATAAATTATTATCCAGTATTTTGCTTAGTAATATTTAATTTCTGAGCTTATTTTGAATCCAATCGCCAATACATTAGTATCGTTAGATTCGCCAAAAAATCCTCTTTTCAGAAAGTGCTTGTCAAAAAAGGGTCGCCATTTGAAAAAAAAAAGTTAGACACGAAAATGTGATTTTGTCAACTTGTTTTATTCCTGTCTATCATACCAATCACTAAAACTTTGCGAATGCAATTTTCTGACATCATCTGAGGTCCATAGATTAGTTTGCGCCCGACCATGGCCACCTAGATCCAATATTAAAACTGGCTCTAAAAAAATCAAGAAGGCGTAAAAACTTTTTAAAATATCACATTCCGATCTAGAATTGTCTCAGAAATCCAAAAATGTAAAAATATACAGGGTGTTCCATTTAAAAATTTGAAACCGGAGCCATTTCCGGTGAAACCGGAAGTGACCGGAAAGTGAAAAATATGCGAAAATTGTCCTTTTCCTATACCATTTACCGACACAAAATCTCATTTTGATAAATCTAATACCCTAGAAGTTATGACTTGTCTAATTGATTCGTTGACACCCGGTATATCTGTATTTTCCTGACCGAAATCTTTAGGAACATGTAACTAGTACACGCCCTCATTTATATTGCCTAATGAGTAGAGAACTTAAATCAAACAAAAAAAACGCCATTGATTAATAATACGCTTTAATACGTTATTTCAAAAATTAATTAAAATAAGTAAACAAATACATAGAAAAACGAATATACAAAGCAAATTACAAATTATTTAGATGACGGCAATAGGTGTCTAGCAGTATTCCTAGACCTTGCAAAGGCAATGGGGTTCAGTGTTAGGTATTTTTGCGAGCTGCCTGACGAATGGAACATAAATTCTTAGGATTAGTGATATTATGACCCATTAAAAGCAAAAATTGGCGTACCACAGGGCACTGTACTTGGCCCAATTCGTTTTATTACCTGTATAAATTCCTTAACAGATATCAAATTGGGTAGTACAGTGTCATATCCTATGCCGACGACACGGCAATTATTTACTCCGGCCGAACATTGGATAGTATCAGGGACTTATGCGTGACTGGTCTTTGTAGAATAAAAGATTGGCTTGACCCCAATAAGCTTTGTCTAAACATAAAAAAGACTAATTATATAGCATTTTCTCTCACCTCGGCCAATCGCATTTAAAAATCCAAAATAAATTATCTCGGAATACCAAATATCTAGGTATGCCTATTAGTGGACAAACATTTAAGTGGAATGAACATGTTCGCAAACTTACCACTAAGGTTTCTAGTGCACAAATTTTTTGATTTTAAGGGACATAATCATATTATCAAAAAAATTACTAATTACGGTATATAAAGCTTTGGTGGAGACTTTGTTGAGATAAGGGATGGTTGTCTGGAGTGGATTCTATAAAGATACACTTAAAAAGCTAAATGTTATACAGAATTAAATACTAAAAATAATACATAAAAAGAATAAGAGATTTCTCACTCACCACTCATATTCCGAAGAGTTTATGAATGTTCGCTCTTTGTATGTCTTGGACACAGGTGCTTTTGCTTACACAAAGACTGAGTTGAGAGAATATGTATGTCATTTGTAGCAGACAAGCAACAATCTAAATAAACGTTTGATTATACTAAATAGCAACAGAAACATCATCCTCAGGTTTGTTAACTAGTCCTTTTTTTCTTTCGGTTTTATCCGCAAGTCAACGGGTACCGAATGGCTCCGTTATTAAATTTATATCTAAATTCATATTTAAAAAATAACAGAAACTCCTAAATCAAACTAAAATATACAAAACAAAGGTAGATACTCGGTAGCGCGATCGGCTTGCAAAAGTACCTAACAGCCCATATTAATTAGGAAATAAACTAAAAGTTGTAGTCGTTTTGCAACTACATGGCAGCTTATAGAACGGGAATCAAATGGGCGGTTCGAAGACGAAATGTGCATGCCTGTAATGTATCCGATCACTAACGGTTACAGCCAGCTTGCAAAACACATTCCCGTCACAGATACCTCCTGATGAATCCTGGGCTTGCGCGCGCATCACAAACACATGCTTACATTTGTAACGTTTGCATTAGAATGCCTAATATTACGCTTCACACATAGCCCTCAGCTTGCTTCGCTCGCTCCGGGGGTGCAACCAGCAAAAACTAACCAAAACTAACCCAAGGCATGCCCAAAATCAAGAAAAAAAACTTTTTACAAACGTAACTTTAAAAGAAAAGACATGTCTTACTACTGGAATCGAACCCAGGACCGCCGTATTACAAACGTAACATCTAACCCACTGAGCCACGTGGCCTGTTGAAAGCGATTCCCTGGACCATAAAGACCTAAATTTGTCAGAAATGTGTTTGTGATGCGCGCGCAAGCCCAGAATTTATCAGGCGTGGGAATGCTTTTTGCAAGCTGTATTTATCCGCTAATTATCCGATCGGTGATCCGTGTTGTGTGAATTTCTTTCAACAGGTCTAGTGGTGCAGTGGTTAGACCCTGTGCTTGTGAGGCGGCGCCCTGGGTTCCATTTTTGTTAGTGGCAAAACATGTTTTTTTAGATAATTTTTTAGGTTTTGTTTGTTTCTTTTTTAAATTTTGGTTAGTTTGGGTTAGTTTTACTTACTTGCGTCTTTGGAGCGAGCCCATGCATGAAGTGAAATATTAGACAGTCTAAAAGAGTAAACAAACGCCCAATTGTCAGTACAATTTATAACCCTGATCGCTAGAGGCGAGTCACGATGTGGACGGTTACACGGGGAATTAAATTATTGGCGCAAACCTGCAAACCTAAGGTAGAGCCGCCACTGTTTTACCTATATAGGATTAAAGTGAGCTTATGACATGAACACCGAACAATATTGAACAGTTTCTGAGTTACTACCTATGGAACAGCTTGTGCAGCTCTAACGGAAAGTGCTTGACTTAAATCCTTAATACCAACAGAAACAGCTTAAAAATCTTATATCCTTGCGTTACATTTTGCAGAATTTTGACCTAACACCCTTGTGTCCATGATAACCATTTAAAATGACGCATAGAAAAAATTTAAAAAGCCGTTACCATGACAAAGGCAACCTTCAAATTTTGACCTATCCTAGCTCCGTACCAGAACTACTTAAATAGTTATTTATGCAACAAGTGTGTAAAGTGAATCTTTTTTTATGAATGGGAATATTGTCGCATGAGCCGTAGGCGAATGCGACAATCCCATGAATAAAAAAAGGGTACTTTACACATGAGTAGCATACAAAATTTTTTCTACTATCGAAAAATATATCAAAAAATTAAAATAATATTATATTACTTTACGCACTAGTGCGTAAAATAAATTATTTTACGCACTAGTGCGTAAAATATACTATTTTACGCACTGTCCTAAACGTCAAAAAATATGTCAGTAAACGTCAAAAAATATGTCAGCCTTACTTTACGCACTAGTGCGTAAAATAACTTACTTTACGCACTGCATATTAAAAAGGCCTATTTTACGAATCTTAGAGAGTGCGTAAAGTGAGTATTTTACGCACGGTAGTAGAAAAAATTACTTTTTTTTCATTCCATTACCTTGACTAATATATATGTTCCACATTTTAACTTGTATATTGCCACATGAATATAAATATATTTAAACAAGCATTTAAATAAGCATTTCGACTATTTTCATTAATTTGAATTTTAAAATAGCACCAATCAAAATTAAAAGTAAATTTAAGCCAACCCAGAAATTTGATTGAGAAGCTAAAAATTTCGACGTTTCACAATATTATTTAATTTTGGGTAACACGTGCAGTTTTTAAAAAACCACAAATGTCCAATTGCAAATTTGTGCATTTTTCACCGCACAATTATCTCGCTCAATCATTTATCTTTATTATTTTTATTCATCTAGCTTGCCATATTTCAATACGCTTGATACGTCAGTCGAAATAAATCTATTCCAAATATCCTAAAGCACGAATTTCAATCGCAGTCCACAAATTAACACTGTCAAAAGCAGACCGAATTTTAGAGCACACTGCACAGTAGCTAAAATAAATCTATCTTTCGATTAATCAAAAGCTTGCTTACTGTTTATTCAGTCGATCGGATGATCGAAAATGAAAAGCTAATGGATATGGTCACAGACAGCTTCTGGCAGAGACAATAACCATTTTGTTTACGAATGAAAACCAATCCTTTTTTTATGATAAAGTGAAATCCGGCGTTGGTTTTAGAATGGCATTTATTCTTTCAATTTAGAACTGACGGCTGAAAGCTTTGCGAAGATCAAAATTATTTTCTATCCTATCTATATGCAACTGTTTGGCTTATGTTGTCTCCGTTGCGTCGTTCTCTATGTTTGTTCTGAGAATAATGTGCATTTAAAGATCCTTTACACAAATAGTGCACTATGTAAAAATCGACCTCTCCTATTGGTCGATCCATCTCGTATTACGATATGTCTGCATGATGCAATCGATTTTTATCAGGAGCTCTTGTGGTGTAGAGGTTTAGATCGTTGGGTCTCACCTGGAAAACGCGGGTTCGAACCCCGTTGCTTTTTTTTATTTTTTTTTTAAGATTATGTTTCTAAACAGCTTTTTTTCTTGATTTTGGGTATGTCTTGGGTTAGATTGGGTTAGCACCTGGTTAGTTTCCTTTTCTTGAGCCCCCGTAGCGAGCGAAGGGCCATGCGGATCGACCAATGGGAAAGGCCGATTTTTATATAGTGCACTATTTGTGTAAAGGATCTTACAATGCGAATAATGTAATCACATCATACTTTTAAAGAAACGATTTAGAAATATTCTTGTTCCTACATGCATCAGAAGATAAAATTTGATTTTGATCTATCTCTCGTAGGCACATATACAATGTCAGTCCGCTGAATCGATTTCCTACTCTCTGAATGAATTAAAAAAAAGTTTATAATTTTGGGATCTGATTACAATCTTCTGATGGTGTTTTTTCTAAGCGCATATAAAATACGATAAGCCTTCTATAGTTCCAAGCTCTTTGCCTAAATCCTAGATATACAAAATGACATGAAAATCGGTATTAAATAATACATACCTAAATTTATTTCCACCTAAATGTAGGGAGAGGTTGAGTTATAATAGGCTAATATAATTTATAACGTATTTAAAGTATTTGATATAGAAATACCAAATAACATGTCTTAAAAATATAAATACTAATTTTGCAGATATCAATCAGCAAAGAATCACTTTTCCTGCCTATGCAGCAAAATGAAAACTTTGCAGCCCATACAGGAAAATGCTCGGGAAAATGTTTGATCTACATGGAAACTAATATATAACTTATCAAACTTTGATTATTATGCTAATTATTAACATATATATTTCTATAGTAACCGATCGCCCAACTAACAACTGTGATTTCATCGAATTTTTATCGAATTTATCATGCTAAGAAAAATAAAATGATTGTGGAAATTATAATAATTTGCCAAATATATTTAGACAAACGGCGAAAAAATGTTTTGTTAAACTCAGCAGCAAAGTAGATTGACTTCCCTAAGTGATTTCTTCAGCCTCGACAGTCATTCTACTATTTGCTGCCCAATGAATCAAATAACTATTCTTATTGAGTTCAAATTAACTATTAAGAGTGAATGAAACATAAATATTACAAGAGATACCAAATTTGCAAGAGATGGAAATAGGTGTTTTTATAAGTATGTCATTTCACTATGCGATCTCTCATAAAATATATTAGTTGCATTCATTGAATTTATTGAATAGTACTCGGCTATAGAAATATACTGGACCTGACGACAAGACAAATCTTTAGGAACACAAATTATCGTATGACAACCAGATTTCTGTTGAATTCAAAAAATTAGTAGCGGAACCCTCTCTGTCTGTCCCATTTTCTTAACTGCAAACGTTTAAAAATGACCCTATCCACGTTTACAGTGGCTATTAATGTTTTAAAAACCGCAAATGTCCTATACTTACTGTTGTTAAGATAATAAGATGAGAAGATGTGACCTCTAAGACGAAATAAATACCACATCTATAAACATTCTCTTGACCTTTGCAACTTTTAGTTTCTATTTCTCAAAATCATACATTTTCTGTCTCGGTAACAATTTTTTTCCTCAAAATAAATATACTTTTTTACTTGTAAAGTCCTAAAGTGCTGAAAACATCAAACACTTCGGTCAAAGAGCAAAGCATTAATAAAAGGCGAAAGCCGGCATACTGTTTCTTTAATTACTCTACTGATATTGACACGAGTATTCGATTATCGTGAACTATCATTGACTGGACAAAATGCTTTTAGATATATTTGAAGATATTTAATTGATATGTGGCTTTATAATACTATGTCACTGAAAACAATAAATTTAAAAATCCTGCTGAAACTTTCATTTTTGAAGATTTGTAAATTAGGGATTGAACACTTCTATTTCAAAAAGTCTTTTGAAAAATTTCATGTAGCTATCACCTTCAACCCCTAACATTTTTGAGAGCTCTATACAATTAGATAAAATATCAGCAATTAAACCCTCAACTTTTAGGTGTATATCGGGTAGTTATTTTATAATAGAGTTCAAAAAATATTTTAAGGCTATTATGCTATCGGTTCTTTCCAAGAAAATATAATTCTTTTCTACTCTAAAAAATGTGACTGATTTAATAGTTCCAGTTTCTCAATAGTGTAATTGAAGCTTAGGTTCAATTATACAATATTCCGTCGACACACTAATTTTCATTACGGTGATATCCGTAAAATTCTCAAAGAACTAGATACGCAAAAGGCATCAGGACCAGACGGAATACCTGTCATCGTGTTAAAGAATTGCGCAAACGAACTAGTACCCACTTTTCCAGACTTTTTTCTCAGTCTTACCAAAAAGATATTTGCCCATCTTCTTGGAAAGTCGCTCGAGCGCAACCTGTGCAAGAAAACCACGCCCTCAAACTATCGCTCAATAGTCTTGCTTCCAACAATCCCCAAAGTCATGGAACGTATAGTCAATTAGCAACAGATTAGTCAGCGATAACCAATACGGTTTTCGCAAAGACAGATCGATAGAAGATATATTGGCCTACTTGACTCATCTATGAAGTAAGGCAATTGATAACTACGGAGAATCTCGATCGATTCCGTTGGATATTTCGAAGACATTCGACACAGTTCCATTCCAAATTACAACCTTCAGCTATTTAAAATCCATGTCAATCAACATCTTCGCACACACACCGCTCGTCGTCATTGCCATAAAGTGCGAAAAGCTTATCGGAAAGTGATACTTTCCGACAAACTGCCGCCCTTCGAATTAACGCGGGCGTGCCTCAGGACGCAATACTTTCACCAACTCTTTTCCTAATCTATGTTAATGATCTGCTGACCGACGCCAATAATCCTGTTTACCGTTTAGCAGATGACAGTACTCTTGTCTCCCAATTTAGATCGGAAAAACCTTTACCAGCGACTGAAACATACTCGCAGACAGGAGCAGATTACGGCAGTTAATCAAAATCTGAAGAGGGTTCTAACTTGGGGCGACAATAATTTGTTCCAGTTCAACGCGTAGCAAAAACCCAAGTGGCCACGTTTGCCAAGGAAGCCAATACGGCGGGCCCTGACATCATTATGGCAGGATCGACCATTCCTTCATCCTCGTCAAGTCCGATTGACTGGGTGTCTCGGTCAACAGCAATATGTCCTGGCATGACCACGTTGCTAAAATCGCCAAATGGGCTTCGCAAAAGCTTGGTGCGGTTAACCCGGGATCGGCATAGCCTGGAACACCGCAGACATGTGGCCGAAAAATCCCATTTTACAGATATTTTCACGGCAGATGTTGGATTTGGCCTGACTCATCTCACCCCCAGAAACACCTGTCACACAGTCACCACAGACGGCATGAGTGCACCCGTTCGATGTACACCTAGAACATCGCTTTACAAGAACTCCTTTGTCTGGCGCACGGCATCGCTGTAAAACTCACTTCCAGGACATCCGTTTCCTTCAAATTACAACCTGCAGCTATTCAAAAACCATGTCAACCTACATCTTCGCACACACACCGCTCGTTCAGTGCCATATAATCTCCCTTTAATGTGTGTGTCATTGCCATAAAGTGCGGAAAGCTTATCGGAAAGTGATACTTTCGAAACTAAAACGGGTGCCAGAAATTGGAAAAAAAAACGCACGGTCATAGAAAAATATTACTTGATAACGGTTTATAGCATTTCAGGAATAAAATTAAAATAGAAAAATTAAACTGTTTGAATTCATTGTCATGGGAGGGATTCGCAGACTGACACATCTTTGTGATGGCGAGACGTTTTCGAACACAGCCCTGTCGAGGATGAGAATCTACGATCGGAGCGGCGCGGCGCCGGCGGCGCCAATATCCCATTCTGTCTTCAAATTATTGGTGGTCGGTTTATGTACATAGTTCTAAATTTATAAGATCCACCTTACCCTGTTGGCAGCTCTTATTAACTAACAACTCTTTGTTTCAGTTTATGCATTGCCTTCAATAATCACCGACGAATTAGTCCAGTGATTTTTGAAAGTACATGTATGTTTTGTATACTAAATACTTGGGTAACTTTTAAAATTAATGAATATGCATTAACCTTTAAAAAGTTGTAATAGCTTTAGTTAATATAACAAACAACACTTTAAACGATCTCGCCAATTTTCTTTAAAAAAATGTTTTGCTAAAAAAAGATTAAATCAAAGTTTCGACTCTCCAGGGATATTTTTAGCTTTCACCTGACAATAAATCCATATTGAATATACACAAGCAAATTTTCCCCACTTAGTTTACGTGAGTCAATAATAAGTTTAAACATGTAAGTATCATAAACATAAATATTTCCACGGATTAAAATGCTTTACGGTAATTATTTTGTGTAATCTATCGTAAATATATCTCCAGGAAGTTTCTAATTTTTAACCGTTTTTACGACTTTGTCTGCTCCAAACAGACTATTAAATCGCTATAAATGTAACAAAGTAATAATAAATTTTCCTATTTTCCAGAGATTTTACTACCCTGAAATGGCAATTTGAAGTGGATAATTATAATTTAATGGTTCCACCTACAATTCGGCTATTATTTAAGCTTTGTTTATTACATTCCTTTTGCTCGCTAAAAGTTTATAATACATATTTCGAAATTAATATAGTTTAGACTGACTGCGAAATTAGAGTTGTAACAGATCTGTATTTCATAAAATATATGACTTTATATTGAGGCTAGATTAATTCACAGATACCTATACAGGTAACTGGGTGAATTTCCTGCTGATTTGAGCAATTTAAAATATAGTTCCCTTAAATTAAAAATGTATGACAAAAAAATAATGAATATATTATTTCTGAGACCTGTAGCAATGTAATTATGTTAGTGTTAGTGTTAGTAATAGAAAAGCAAAATACAAGTACAAGAATAACTGAAAAAAAAAACGCTAATAGATCATGCTAGTGTGAATGGGACCCTCAGAAACAATAAGTAACCAAGCTCAAACAGAAAATTATTGCTTTGATTTTGTGCTGTTTTCCAATGAATCGACTTTTCGCAATAATGGCCTGTCTTAATTTTCATCATTATAATATTGAAGTCAGACCTTTCGCCAAAAAACCAGGTGAGATATTATTATTGTTGAAGCTCATTATTAATTAATGATCTTCAACAATAATCCTTACTTTTTCGAGGAACACTTATATTACATTGGAATTTTTGGAAGTTTTCCACAACGACTTGTATATCCGATTATACTCCTTAGCCTTAATAATAACCTCTTATATAG
>JAEQML010080609.1:0-11531 GCA_016904865.1 Pissodes strobi | reverse complement strand
TAACCCAAACTAACCAAATCTATTAATATTGATTTTAACATACTGGAACCGCTTTAAATGATTGAAATAAGTTGAGAAAAAGTGAAACTATCCGAAAGTTGAATCGACGACTAGACCAAAGTAACCAAATCTACTAAAATTGATTATAAAGTATCTGAACCGGTTCTAATGACTAAAATAGGTTGAAACTAAGTGAAACTAACCGAAACTTGATTCGACGATTAACCAAAACTAACAAAATCTATTAATATTGATTATGACGTATCGTAACGTGTTCAAATTACTAAAATAAGTTGATACTAACTGAAACTAACCGAAAATAGATTGGAGGACTAATCCAAACTAACCAAATCTATTAAAATTATTTATAACGTATCGGAACCGCATTAAATGACTAAAATAACTTGGGAATAAGTGAAACTAAACGAAAGTTGAATCGACAACTAACCCAAACTAACCAAATCTATTAAAATTGATTATAACGCATCGGAATCGGTTCAACTGATTGAAATAGTTAAGACTAAGTGAAACAAACCGCAAGTTCAATCGAGGACTAACCTAAACTAACCAAATCTATTAAAATTGATTATAATGTATCGGAACCGCATTAAATGACTAAAATAACTTAAGAATAAGTGAAACTAACCGAAAGTTGGATCGACGATTAACCCAAACTAACCAAATCTATTAATATTGATTTTAACATACTGGAACCGCTTTAAATGATTGAAATAAGTTGAGAAAAAGTGAAACTATCCGAAAGTTGAATCGACTAGACCAAAGTAACCAAATCTTCTAAAATTGATTATAAAGTATCTGAACCGGTTCTAATGACTAAAATAGGTTGAAACTAAGTGAAACTAACCAAAAGTTGATTGAACGACTAACCAGATTAGGTTCGTTAGTTCGGGTTAATCGTCGATTCAACTTTCGGTTAGTTTCACTTAGTCTCAACATATTTCAATCATTTGAACCGGTTCTAAGACGTTATAATCAATTTTAATAGATGTTATCAGTTGGGTTAGTCACCAAATCAACTTTCGGTTAGTTTCTCTTAGCCTTAACATATTTTAAATATTTGAACCGTTCCCGATACGTTATAAACAATTTTAATAGATTTGGTTACTTTGGATTAGTCATCCAATCAACTTGCGATAAGCTTCACGTAGTTTCAACTTATTTTAGTCATTTGAACCGGTTCGGATACGTTATAATCAATTTTAATAGGTTTGGTGAGCTTGGGTTAGTTGTGGATTCATCTTTCGGTTAGTTTTACTTATTCTCAACTTATTTTAGTTATTTAAAGCGGTTCCGATACGTTATAATAAATCCTAAGAGATTTGGTTAGTTTGGGCTAGTCGTCCAATCAACATTCGATTAACTTCACATAGTTTCAATTTATTTTAGTCATTTGAACCGGTTCCGATACGTTATAATCAATTTCAATAAATTTGGTTAGTTTGGGTTAGTTTGGGGACGACTACAATCAACTTTCGACTAGCTTCACTTAGTTTCAACTTATTTTAGTCATTTGAACCAATTCCGATACGTTATAATCTATTTTAATAGGTTTGGCTCGTTTGGGTTAATCGTTGATTCATCTTTTGGTTAGTTTCACTTATTCTCAACTTATTTTAGTAATTTAAAGCGATTCCGACACGTTATAACAAATTTCAATAGTTTGGTTAGTTTGGGTTAGTTTGGGAGCGACTACAAGCAACTTTCGACTAGCTTCACTTAGTTTCAACTTATTTTAGTCATTTGAACCTGTTCCGATACGTTATAATCAATTTTAATAGATTTTGTTAGTTTTGGTTAATCGTCGAATCAAGTTTCGGTTAGTTTCACTTAGTCTTCACTTATTTTATTCATTTGAACCAGTTCCGATACGTTATAATCAATTTTAATAGATGCGGCTAGTTCAAGTTAGTCGTCTATTCAACTTTCGGTTTGTTTCACTTAGTCTCAACTTATTTTAATCATTTGAACCGGTTCCGAGACGTTATAATAATTTTTAATAGATTTGGTTAGTTTGGGTAAGTCGTCCAATCAACGTTCGGTTAGTTTCACTTAGTTTCAACTTATTTTAGTCATCTGAATCGATTTCGATACATTATAATCAATTTTAATAGATTTGGATAGTTTGGGTTAGTCGTCGATTCAACTGTCGGTTGGTGTCAGTTATTCTCAACTTATGCTAGTCATATAGAGCGGTTCCGATACGTTATAATGATTTTATTACATTTGGTTAGTTTGGGTTAGTCGTCGATTGAACTTTCGGCTAGTTTCACATAGTCTCAACTTATTTTAATCATTTGAACCGGTTCCGTTACGTTATATTCAATTTTAATAGATTTGGTTAGTTTGGGTTAGTAGCCCAATCAACTTTCGGTTAGCTTCACTTACTCTCAACTTATTTTAGCCATTTGAAGCAGTTCCGATACGTTATAATCAATTTTAATAGATTTGGTTAGTTTGGGTTAGTGTTCAATTAACTTTCGGTTAGTTTCACTTATTCTCAACTTATTTTAGCCAATTGAAACGGTTACAATACCGACGTCATTATCAATTCTAATAGATGTGGTTAGTTTGGGTTAGTCGTCGATTCAACTTTCGCTTACTTTCACTTATTCTCAACTTATTTTAGTCATTTAAAGCGGTTCCGATACGTTATAATCAATTTCAATATATTTGGTTAGTTTGGGTTAATCGTCGATTCAACTTTTGATTAGTTTCACTTTGTCTCAACTTATTTTAATCATTTGAATCGGTTCTGATACGTTATAATCAATTTTAATGGATTTGGTTAATTTGGGTTAGTCATCCAAACAACTTTCGTCTAGTTTCATTTAGTCTCACCTTATTTTAGTTATTTCAACCGGTTCCGATACCTTATAATCAATTTTAATAAATTTAGTTAGTTTGGGTTAGTCGTCGAATCAACTTTGGATTAGTTTGGGTTAGTCGTCCAAACAGCTTTCGGCTAGTTTCACTTAGTCTCAACTTATTTTAGTTATTTGAACCGGTTCCGATTCGTTATAATCAATTTTAATAGATTTGGTTAGTTTGAGTTTGTCGTCGAATCAACTTTGGGTTAGTTTCACAGTGCCAAAATATGTTTAATATTTACAAAGCATTCCATTATCGTTATATAATATGTACTTATTAAAAAAAAATCTGACACCTAGCCGATTTTTCCGGTCTTGTCGCCTCCTTCACCTAATTTTATTAACATATCTATTCACTAATCCGACTATAGATTTTTCCTATTTGCCTTTGTATTTTTCATTGCTTCGTATATATTTCCACCGAAGTCCGAATAAAATATTAAAATAGAAATAAAATTAAGGATTTTCACAAATCCGATTCTGTTCTGAACACTCTGCCTACATAAGAACGACTGATTAAACTAAAACGCTCCACATGCTGCCAACAATCTGCGGATTTTCGGCGGCTGGCAGAAAATATTTGGGGGAGTGGAGCTACTAGTTTACATATACTTTGATAGGATCTAGTAAAATCCACTTCAGATTTTCTATCCTTTATCAGCTTTTGGAGAAGCCCAACAGAAAATAATCAAAAATACAAAAAAATCAGTGCTTCTTTTTCTTTAACACAAAAGACAGTATCTGTGTTTAGTGTTGAACAAACAAAACATAAAACAGTGATTACAAACTGCTGTACAAAAAATAGATATTTGCCTACTTGTTATTACAACGCAACGGTTAATGACATTATAAAGTGCACAAATAATTTTTTCATTCAAATGTTTGTATGATTTAATTTTGTTTTACCCTGGCATTCACAAATCCTTGAAAAGTACGAGTAGACCGCAAATTAGCGACTTTGCTATAACAGACTTTCCATTTATGCAAAAAAAGAGCACTAAATTTTGCAGTGAAACTTTTGGCGATATTGCTTATTGTCATTTGCCTTAAGGCCCTTGTACACGTTTGGCCAATGAGTTGGGCCAAAAATAAGGACATCGATTACACGTTGGCGTTGCTCACTTTGCATTGGCCCTTTGACGATAATGGATATGGAAAACATCGCAGCTGCGGCAGTGTACTTCTACAGCACTTTAATTTATATAGAAAGGTGCACCAAACGAGAGTTATTAAAAAATGAAGATGGGGCCAAGATCTTTTGATGTGTGAACGAGAAACCGACAACATTCGGCAGGCGGGCCAACGCTGGCCGCCAACGACCAAGTTACGCCCAGTGGTTCGGTACACGTTGTCCCAACTAGTTGGCCAAACGTGTACAAGGCGCTTTCTTATGCAATATGATAGTACCAACTCAACAAATGTGATGAAATGTCTTTGACATATTGGTATTCGTTATCTATTCTTTTTTTTTTGAAGATTAGTGTCAGGTTTCAAAAATTTTTTTGATAATGGATAAAAAGGCAAACATCCAGGTGGTTTTAATTAGCACTGTAATAGAATATAGAGCTGTTCTATCGCAAATGTAAGGAAGCAGAAATTGGTGGGTGAAACCATGGTACGAGGAAAAAGATTTGATTCTTAAAATTATAGACAAATTTCTTGATTGTTCTGACCCAGAATCATATAAAAGCTTTCTACGAATGGACAGAAGAACTTTTAACAAGTTGCTAAATATAGCAAAACACCAAATTGTGAAAATAAATACCAAACTAAGAAATTGTAATTCAGCTGAAGATCGATTAATTAAAACCCCACGTTACTTAGCTGTAGATGAAAGTTGCCGATATTTTATGTATAATGTGAGATAAGCAGCACCTGCAATTGCAGTATCTGCCATAGTAAAAAAAGTTTCGGCTACTGAATGTTGTAGTCAATTTAGTTGCCTTGATATAAATGGATTCTCGCACGCTATAGAGTCGCACTAAACTGATTTGTGCGACTGAAGAGTTTCCCAAAAGACTTGCATGTTGCCAATTATTATTGTTGCCTTGGTGTAAGGCCGGCTTTACTGTCATTCGATAGGTCATGAAAACCTAAGATAGCAATGTGCAAACCGTTTTATTTGCTCTCATGCGGTTTAGATTTTGAAGCCTGTCAAAATGTCAAAATGCCCGACTTTCAACTGTCAATATTTCGTAAACACCTAAATATAGGTATAGGATATTATACACGAAGTGTGTTTAGATTTCTCTAGAGAGTTATGAATGTAGTAATATATAAAGTAGTAAATATAAAGTAGGCTTATATGTCAGAAAATTGTTAGTATTTTGTTTTATATGTAAATTAGAAAAAAAAATTGGCTACCAACCCTACATTTTGCTTTTTTGTTTACTGATATTTTTAAAATAAAAAAGTTACAGCGAATCAAAATGTTATCAAGATCAATTGGACGCACGGTACATTAATATCTTATTTATAAATATAATATAACAATGTTTGTAGTGATTTTATTTAGGTTTCAGCTAGAACACCAGAATCGCTAAATATATCTAGAGAATTTGAGGAACAATGGCATTAATGCACTAGGTTCAGCATATTATAATAACAAAAGGGACATAGCAGTATTCTGTTAGGGATGATGGATCCCAATAATTATAACTTTACATACCCTAATATGTTAGAATGAATGGACAGATATCTGACGGTTGTGTTTATGGGGAAAGCGATTTGAGAAATTGTGTAGAAAATATACACAAAATTATCCAGAGAATAAGCTCTTACCCTACCGAGAGAAACCTGCTTTTCCTTTATCTATTCACATTCTTAAACCATATCCCTTTTGATACATGACCTGGGAACAGAGGACTACAGACTAAATCGTGTTAGGGTTTTTAGGAATGCCAACAGGCCAACAGGATTACAGTTCTTCTAAATTCTATACTCCTGATTCCAAGTAAATCCAAAGTCATAGTTCAAGCGTGCTGTGCATTTCACAATTATTGAAAGCAAAAAATTAATGCAGAATGTATTGGCGAAATCCTAATACTGAAGTAATTGAAGGTATAGATTTGTATATGATTTAAGTGAACAAGTTAGTAGAAGCAAAATCATGCTCTGTTAACAAGGGAAGAATTTAAAGAATATGTTAATTGACTTGGTACCGTTTCTTGGCAAACACTGTTGCTTAATATAGAATATTAATCCAAGTTATAATTTTTTAAACATGACGTTATTATTTGATTGTATCAACAATTCACCTTTAAATCTAAATGCAGCAGTCTACTAATTTTATACAGGGTGTTTCGGGAGCAAAGGGAAATATTTCAAGAATGTGTTCTGGAGGTCAAAGAAAAAAAGGCCATATAATCATGGGGCCGGAAATGCTTTCTTTCCGAGATAAAAGATGTCAAAAAAATAACAAATTTTAAAATGGTACGCCACTGTTTTTTTTAAAAATAGGTATTTGTTTCTTAATGAAGACTGAATTTCAAAGAAAAAATGTATCTTGTGTTTTCTTGGTTGGAGACATCGTTTTCGAGTAATAATCAAAATGCAAACTGTTTTGGGATTAGTTTTTTCAGAAAATGCCTGCAGAGAAACAGTGTTTTGATTATAACTCGAAAACGATTTCTCCAACCAAGTAAACTCAAGAGATCTTTTTTCTTTAGAATTGCCCCTTTGATGTAAACCCTAAATAGTGTTCGAGCCTTTAAGAAAAACTGATTTTCCAATTTTTTTTTACCACCCTGTATCTAGGAAAGAAAGCATTTCCGGCCCCATGATTATATGATATTTTTTTCTTAATTTGACCTCCCGAACACGTCTTTAAAATATTTCCCTTTCCTCCCGAAACACCCTGTATTTTAAAAACATACATACAACTGACCACAGTTGACACACCACATACTAAGACATAAGTAAAGGATATATAAAAAAATATATTACTTATTTGGAGAGTTAATTTCCCTCTGTCTTCGTTTCGCTCTGAATAATGCGACCATTATTTCTTTTTTTATTCATCCAGAATACTTTCATCGAATATTTTTTTATCATTTCTGCACTTACCATTAACGTTGACAAACTTACATTCCAAAATTAGCATTGGTGTTGTCTGCCCCGAGGGAAAATCTACCACATAAATTCTGCAGAATTGAACTGCAATTTGGCAGAAATATCAGCAGTTGTTCTTGTGTTTCTTTACACATTTTCTTTCTGGAAAGTTTTCTACATCCATTGAAGATGTAGACTTTGATGCTTCCAAAAAAAAAACTTTCTTGTATCGGCCCATCGAATAAAAAAAACGCTCTCTTCAGTTTTAAAAATATTAAACAATATACATAAGCTTATACTTAAAATGTGTTGTGAAATTGAAGCTCTAATATCGACAGTTTTTGAATCATACCTGGGGTGATTGACATGTTTCCAGTTAATTCAATACTCGATTCCCCCTTTTCAACTATCACTGATGTAACATTTAAAAAGTTTAATAAAATTATCACCATTTTGGCAGATACATTTCTTCCACTGATACCTCAGTACCATTAATTTTCTTCTCTTTATTAAGTTCACTAAAATAAGTGGTTGGTAGGTCATACATTTTTTTCTGAACTTCAACTGGACTTAAACTTAAGGGAAAAAGGGCCCTATTTAGTTCCTCACAAATGTCCTAAAATTCTGCCTTGCGATCACTTCTATTGTGATAGTTGAGATTTCTAACACAAAAGAGATCGAGACGTTGTTGGTACACCGAAATTAAGTAGCTTATCATTTCCCAGAACCAAATAAATGCGCCATTGCTAAAATAAAAATTAAATTAAGGCATAATGTCCGAAAAGTCAGTTTAAATAATTATTAGCACTTCTTTGAGCTCATGATTTTTTTCGGTTTTCCACAAAACACACACAAAAAACAAAAACTTGAAAAAATTGTTAAAACCGAAGCGAGATTAAAACTATTTTCTGTATTAAACGTTAATACCACTGAAATTACCAAAAAAGTCACCAAAATTGTGCATTGCATACAATAAAATTAGAGCCGGTTCAATTCTCATACAATCTTAGTAAATTTTTACCTACAAATTTTATATAGCTATAATAAATTATATGTTTTATATTGTAAAGCGATTAGTTAACTGCTTAACAACCGGTACCACTCAATGGTGTTAACATTTATAGTATAGGCCCAGATAAACCCACACCAGATGTGAAACCTCCCGCCTAACGCATGAAACAAGAATCCGTTTAATGCTCCGCCTCCTTGGGATGGCCAGCCATCCCGAGAAATAGTCAGGGCAAGCTCTAGTGTGATTCTAAACGCGAGCCACGCGAGTCTTTTGGTTTAGTCCGAGAGCGTTACGAAAAATAATTAATCTTTATTTTATTTTTGTTAAAAATTCCTGGTTATAAGCGCCTTTATTTGAATTGTTCTACTTGAAGCAGTGGCGATAAATCACTATTTAAATTACCCCACGATTTTGAAAGGTATGCATAAAAATATTGTTTAATGCACATTCCAGCACACTTATTTCCAAAATCATTGCATATTTTAAAATCGAATGAGCACGAAATTCAATTAAATCTGAAAACTGGCAGATACAAGGTTATAGTTAAATATTTTTTAAATCCAACTAATGTTATACAGTGTACGCCAGAATATTGGCCACATACGGGAAAATTTTGTATTATTATGATATCGGAACTTTTGTTTTAACCAATCAATTCTGCATGTCTGATAATCTAAAAATGCATTTTAACATTAAAAATGTTTCTGTTTTTCTAGTATAGGGCCTAAAATCGTGAAAAAGTGCATGCTACATTTGCCACATTCATGACGTCATACGCGTGAGAGATCGTGTTAGTTTGTTTATTTAAACCTAAATTTGATTAAAACGTATAGGAATCGGTTCAAATGGCTAAAATAAATTGGAACTAACTGAAAATAACCGAAAGTTTATTGAACGACTAACCAAAACTAACCAAATGCACCAAAACGAGCTAAAACGTATCGGAACAGATTACAAAAATTAAATTAAGATAAAACTAATCAAAACGAACCCAATTTTGGCGACTATCAAAACTAACCGAAAACATTAAATTTGATTATAACGTGTCGGAACCGGTTCAAATAACTAAAATAAATTGGAACTAACTGAAACTAACCGAAAGTTGATTGGACCACTAACCAAAACTAACCATAGCGCTTACGGGCTAAAACCTATCGGAACAGTTTACAAAAATTAAAGTTAAAACTAACCAAAACGATGCGAATTTTGGCGACTAACGAAAACAAACCACAAACATTAAATTTGATTATAACGTATCGGAACCATTGATTTGTATAGAAGTGGATAAGCAATAAATAGACCAAATATGGCAAATTTACGACCGCGAAATGTAAACAAAGAGATTTCAATTTGGACTTGCGCATTAGAAAATTAGTAGGAGCTAGTTGTTGCACCGTGAAGGTAAATAGGCAGGCCCGGACTTCGAAAGTGATTTTTTCACGAAATATTCGGTAGAGCAGTCTTGCCGATTGTGAAATGGGCCCCAGTTAGCATAGTGAAACAAACAATATGGTATAAATAAGTAATACTTATAATAATTAGACTTACTTGAAATAGAAAATCCCGGGTATTTTGCCACTACTACTACAAAACACAACCATACACTTTCGGGATTCTATTTTGGTAGCATCGCCCATTGTTTATGTGCGTATTGTTCAATTTAAACGAAAATCAAAATAAGGTACGCACAAAGCAACGTGAACCACTAAACTAAAACTAATTAAGCAACTACAGACACTAGATCCAAAGAAAGTAAAAACTCGAATTATTAACTCAAAACGCCGCGCCGTCAAAACGAAAACACGTCAAAGACAAAAGCCAAGTTCGATCCTGACCGAGGCCTGCTGAGACGGCAAGTGTTTTAGTGCGCATGACAAAACGGTATCTTCTTTGTTTACGTTTTTCCATTTTGCGTCGACTTTGTCATGCGCAGAAACCTGTTTTTTCGCCCATAGGTTGCCACTTTTGAGTAGTGCGACACGCGGCTATTGCTAATCCACTCCTATACAAATCAATGATCGGAACGGGTTCAAGTGACTAAAATAATTTGGCCCTAACTGAAAGTAACCGAAAGTTGATTGAATGACTAACCAAAACTAACCAAAGGTTTAGCACCAAGACGGGCTAAAACTTATCAGAACATATTACAAATAATGTTAAGTTTAAACTAACCTAAATTCACTGAATTTTCGCGACTAACCAAACACATTAAAATTGCTTATAACGTACCGAAACCGGTTCAAATGACTAAAATATATTAAAATTAACTGAACTTTACCGAAAGTTGATTGAACGACTAACCAAGAGCTACCAAAAGCACCAAAACGGGCTAAAACGCATCGAAATAGATTTAAAATATTGAAGTAAGTTCAAACTAATCCAAATTAACCGATTTTGATGATTAACCAAAATTAACCAAAAACATTAAAAATGCTTATAACGTCTCGGTTCCGGTTAAAATGACTGAAAAAAATTGGAACTAACTGAATTTTACCTAAAGTTGACTAGCCAAAACTAACCAAACGAAAGTAAAAGCATCAAATCGGGCTAAAACGTATCGAAATAGATTAAAAATATTATAACTAATCCAGATTAACCGAATTTTGGTGACTAACCAAAAATAACCGAAACCACTAAAATTGTTTATAACGTATCGGAACTGGTTAAAATGATTAAAATAAATTAAAACTAACTGAAATTAACCGACAGCTGATTGAACGACTAACCAAGACTAACCAAAAGCAACAGAACGAGCTAAAACATATCGGAACATATTAAAAATAAAAATATTAAGGTAAGTTGAAACTAACTTGAATTAACCGAATGTTGGCGACAAACACCAAAAGGGCTAAAACGTATCGGAATTGATTTAAATGGCTAAAATAAATTAAAACTAACTGAAAATTAGCCATTTCTGGTGCATTTAGTTACTTTTGGTTAGTTTTGATTAGTCGTTTAACCATGATTCGGTTAATTTCAGTTAGATTTAATTTATTTTAATCATTTGAACCGGCTCCGTACGTTACTTCCAATTCTAGTTTTTTTGGTTAGTTTTGGTTAGTCATTCAATCAACTTACGGTTACTTTCAGTTAGTTCCAATTTATTTTCGTCATTTGAACCGGTTGCGATGCATTATAACCAGTTTAAAAGTTTTTGGTCAATTTAAGTTAGTCGCCAGACTTCGGTTAAATTCAACTTACCTTAATATTTTTAATATGTGCAGATACGTTTTATCCCTTTTTGGTGCTTTTGAATACTTTTGGTTAGTCGTTCAATTAATTTTCGGTTGATATCAGTTAGTTTTAATTATTTTAGTCATTTGAACTAGTTCCGATACCTTATAACCAATTTTAATGCTTTTGGTTAGTTTAGGTTAGTCGCTCATATTCAGTTAATTCGGGAGAGTTTTAACTTACTTTAATATTCTGAATCTGTCCCGATACATTTTAGCCCGTTTTGGTGCTTTTATTTGCTTTTGGTTAGTTTCAGTTATTTATTCAGTCAACTTTCGGTTATTTCTAGCTAGTTCCAACTTATATTAGTGGTTTGAAGCGGTTCCGATATATTCTAATCAAATTTA
>JAEQML010080608.1:0-11531 GCA_016904865.1 Pissodes strobi | reverse complement strand
TACTTTTCATGGCGCGCTCGTGTTAGGTAATAGAGAGAAAGCCACGAAAAGTAACTTTTCCTCCAAATAAAATATGCTGTTTTTTCTTCAAATGTCGACAAATTAATGCAAAAACATCTCTTTTTAATAGTAATAATAATTATTATTATTAAAGATAAGTGGGTTCGCAAGGGGGCTTAGACCTGTCGGTGAATAGGCACAGGTTGTTGCTATAGTAATGTAACATAAAGCTGTCAGTGGACACTTGTCATATTTTTTGAATTAAAATGGCGTCTCCGATTGCGTTTTATATCCGTATTGATAAGCAGTTATTGGGTAAGTTCGATTAAATAATAAATAACCAATTTGTTCCTAAATTAGTGATTTTTAGAAATGCAGTCGCAAATTGAGTGATAAATACAAATTTTAGTTTAATACCTCTTGAGTTGTTGACGCTTATTTTGATGTTTGTTTGTATTGTATCTATGTTGCTATGATAACACTTTTACCTCCGCCGGCGGAAAAGTGAAAAGTAAAGCTCCGGCGGAGGAAAAATGAAACTTCACGGCCGCCTACACAGTCGAGTAATGACGAATTTACTGTCGTTTGAAGAAAAACACTATTTGTACTTAACTCAAAAACTACTTAAACGATTTTTCTGAAATTTGGGTATTTGTTCACTGAGCTTATTGTGAAACTATGGAAGTACTAATATTTGAAATTCCTCATAGAAGTGCCTTTATTCACGTAAAAGTATTTTTTGTGTTCTCAGTAATAAGTTTATTGAAACAGATTGATTTTAATAAGTATTACTTTATTTTGTATGAATATATCATAGTCTGTGTTGGCATTTTTTTATTTCATTTCAAGGTGTGTTTAGAAATTTTTGTCAGAGTTCTGTTTGTTGAAAATTTCTATTTAATTTTTGTTTTTTTCTGCAGCACACGGCATTTTTTTTGTGCTGGAGTTCTATTTTTTGTACAAAAAATTAAGCATAAATAAAATATAAATTTGTCCATATTTTGATTTCTTCAGTACTTCTCAGAAGAAAAGTGGAAAAACTCTTTTTTTTTCGAAAGAATTAAAATGTTTTTTCCGACCTGTTAAACACACTATTTGTAACTCAAAAACTACCTAAGCGATCTTTCTGCAATTTGGCTGTTTGTTCACTGTCCGTATTGTGAAACTATGGAAGTTTTAATATTTCAGTAGAAATGCGTTTATACAGGTAAAAGTAATTTTTGTATTTCTTTCTAATAAGTTTATTTAAACATATTGACTATTTTGAATATTATTTTATTTTATATAAGAATATCGCAGTTTCTGTTGGCCTTTTTTTATTTATTTTGGAAGTGTATTTTGGATTTTTTGCCAGACTTCTGTTTGTTGGAAGTTCCTATTCGGTCTGTGTTTTTTATATAGCATATTCTGTCTTTGGTTGCTTGAGTTTTGTTTTGTATGGAATTTAAGGAAAAAATAAAATATAAAATTGACCATATTTTGCTTTTTTCAACACTTCCCGAAAAAAAAAACATTTTTTTTTTCAAAAGAAAGAAAATATTTCTCTGAAATGATCAAACGCTATTTGTAGCTTAAAAACTACTTAAGCGATCTTTCTGGAATTTGAATGATTGTTCACTGTCGGTATGGTGAAACGATGGAAGTATTAAAATTTGAAATTCCTCATAGAAGAGCGTTTATACAAGTAAAAGTATTTTCTTTGGAAAAAAATTATTAGGTATATTATTTTAAAACAAAATTTAAATAAGACGTTCTTAACCAGTACCTTTAAAAACCCCTTTGTTCAAAAGGTCATGGAAATAAATTTTAAGTGCTTATTTTTTTGTTTATGAATGATGTCAGTTTGCTTAGGTTTTTACTAGAGAAATTATTTGAATTTTTGCGTTATTAAAAACTGAAATCCTTTACAAAACCAGATCAAACCAATATATTATTCTGGGCAAAAAATTGAGAATAAACTTTATGATTCTCTTAATCCTTTTGTAGATAAAAATATATTTGTTTGAAAAGAAAGCTTTTTTAAATAAGTACTTCTATTTAGAACACCTTTCAAATCACTTTAATGAAACATATTATGTAATAAAATGATATAAACAAACATAAGATCTTTTAATATTATTTTAGTTAATTTTGGTTTTTTTGCCATGCAGAGTTCTGTTGTAATTCCTATTTAGTTTTTGATTTTTTTTGTGGGATATTCCATTTTTCTCTGCTGCAGATCTATTTTTTTTTATAGAATTTAAGGACAAAATAAAATAAGAATTCATGTTTTGGGATTTTCAACACTTCTCGGGAAAAAATGGAAAAACCTATTTTTTTTAGTTCCCAAGCTGTTAAAACACTACTTGTAACCCAAAAACTACTTAAGCAATCTTTCTAAAATTTGGGTTGTTATTTACCGTCCTTATGGTGAAACTATTTTTTGTGAATTTCATAAAAAATTATTCGGTATGTTCTTTCGGAACAAAATTTAAATAAGCCGTTCTTAATCGGGACCTTAAAAAACGCATTTGTTCAAAAGATCATGAAAGTTCTTTATTTTTTGTTTATTTATGACGACTTGATTAGATATTTACTAAAGACATTATTTGAATTGTTGCGTTATAAGAAATTTAAATGCTTCACAAAACCAAATCAAACCAGTACATTTTTCTGAGCAAAAATCAAGAATAAACCTTATGATTGGCTAAATCATTTTGTAAATTTTCACTCAAAAGACATTTGTTCTAATTACTTCTACCCAAAACACTTTTCAAATAATTTTAAAATAAGATCTTTTATTATTTGAGTTAGAAGTACCCATATCGATGTAGTGGTGCATGAAAATAAAACAAGTAGCAGACAGAAGGGATGGGTATCGCACAGATATGTACAAATGCATATTTTGGAAAAAAATGGAAAGAAGTTATAGTCTAAGATCCGGTATTAGAAATATGTCTAAATATTACCACCTAAATATGCAAAAAAAAAATTTAAAAATTATAGGTCCGTATTTAAAAAATTGACCTGATGATGGTTGTGAGAAATCGAAACGTTGAGTTAGAAAACTGACAACATCCTAGGACAGATCGTTAAAAAGTGCCTCTAGAAAGAGTAATTATTTTTTTGATAATTCCAAAAATAACGTCACAAAATATTAAAACCCAAATTCGAAATTTTCGGTTTTTCTCGGATATCTCCGGAAGTACTCGAGATATCACAAACTTCAAAATGTCAAAATACTGGGCATTAAATTGCGCAACTTTGCTCCAATTTAAACTTTGCTGTATCTTTTACCGTTTACGAGATCTCAATAGTGAGAAGCGAATTTGTTTCACCCTGTATAACGGCATTGGCCCCAGATTTAGCTATCAATCTATATATTATCTAACATATAATCTTTGTCATCGTCAAATAACAGATGAGGGTGTATAATTCTAATACCGGATCTTGCAGTATTAAGACATGAACATAAATCATAACTGGTTGGAGACTGGAAAGAAAGCAGCCGTCGTTGCAACATCCCAATATAAAATATTATTTCAGCGAACGATTTTGTACATTTCAAGAGATATTATAGGGCTTACCCAGACTCACGATGTGATAGATTCCTCCTCAGTGCTTTTTTCTAATACTACCAAAATTCTGACAATTTAATGGCCGAATAGTCCTGGCAGTTGAGACCGTTTCATTGAATTTGAGAAGTAGAGAAGTGCCTTTAATTTACTTAATAAACCCGGAAGCTACAGTGGACTGCAGAAAGTACCTAGTTACCTAGAATAAAGCAAAACATTTTGGGTTACATGGAAATCTAGTTGGGAATAATAGTTGAAACAAAAACGAAATATATGAAAAACTTATGCAAAACCCTATTAATAAATAGTCAGGGTTCAAAAAAAATTATGATTAAATCAGTAGGAACGAGATACTCAGGTGGTTTTAATTATAATGTTTTTAGTAGTCGCCCAATTAGGTTTATAAACGCACGGCTATGATAAATCTGAAAATTTACTAAATCTATACTATTTTTCTTAATATTGTTAAAATACTTTCTTTTTTTATTTAATTTGCATGTTTGCATGTTTTCGGGTCTAGACGATTGGTGACGACACATGAAGTGAGCTTTACCCTTTAATCTTTAATATCTTAAGGTTTTTAGTAGTTTCTCCGATTTTTAAAACTATATTCTAAATAGAAAATTGTATTGACTTTAAGGAAACGAGGAGCGTATTCGTCAGAGTCAAGAGCAGCCGAGTTCACCTTAGCTTTTTTATTGGCAGCTTACTGATACGTGGCTCTTTCGTTGCATACTTCTTAGCTCTCCCTTAGCCCTTGTTTATAAATCTTTCTATAAAATATAAACAAAAAAATGTTTTCAGTTGAATCTGCTTTCGGCAACCATTTGATTTGTTAACCATTTACCCTTAGACCTGGTACATAGTAGCTTAACAAAGTATGCTGGCTGATGGCACGTTGGTTTGTACTATACAAATTGCGGCTAATAGAGTATTACATGAATTGAATGAATGTTTTACTCTTAACGAACTTTTTCTTAATACCAAAAAGACTAATATGGTATTTCATACTAGGCGCACATAGTTAGAACTAGATTAAACTCAAATGCAAAAATTCGATACCATTTCGTGGTCTTCAGTTGGATGATTCCCTCTCATGGAATTTCACTACTCGTACCGTCCACAGCTTCCCGCAGGTCACTTTTTAACAAATTTTAAATTTTATCTATGCCTGCTGTGGTAGTATTTGCAGTGTGTTTACAAATAGGAACACGTTTCTTAAAAATGGACATTTTCATAGTTATGAAACCCGTAATATTGTCAGCTTTTCTTTAATGTATAGTGGACTATACTAAAATTTTATATTGCGAATAGGTCCAAAAATTAATGACCAGATAAAAATAAAAATAGCAATAGTGTTGCTATGTTTAAGGAATAAATGAAATTGTTTTTGCTTGAAAAATGTTACTATGATATTGACAAATTTTTATCTGATCTGGATTGATTATTTATTATTTTAATGTATTCCTTTTTTAATTTGTATAATATATATGTGTAGCTGTGTACTGTTTTTACTGACGAACCCCATACACTATGTGCCCTTTGGATAATAAATTATTTGATTTCATTTATTGTCGATTTTTGAAGATCCGTTTGAACCGGATTGCTCAAAAACATGAGAATAATTTACAGTGTTTAGAGTTGATTACAATAATAAGAAGAAACATATGGAAATTACTCTGAGTATTATTTCAAATCCTTCTAAAGGTGCGTACAGACCTGACGCGACGCGCGCGCGACACGCGCGCGACAGTCCAAAATTCCTAAGTGTGGACGGGGGCGCGCGCGCGGCGCTGGCGCCGCCTGTCCGAGGCGCGTCGCTACCCGTCTGCTGTCGGTTTTTCGACGGCAGATCAAAGAAATAGCGAGGCGCAGTGTGGACGAGTGGACGGGTAGTAGTAGGAGCGTAGCAATCGCGCAAGAATCAGTGAAGAAGTGTAGTCGCGTGGCGCGCGCGTCTCTCTACATGGCTCACAGCAGGCGCGCGAGAAAACCGTGCGCGTCGCGTTCGCGTAGCAGGCGGTCTGTACGCGCCTTTAAATTTAAAATATTTTTGGAAAAATAGATATTTGAAAAAAACGTAAACAATGAATTTGTTATTAAAATTGCAATGTGCCAAAAAAAATTAACATTCTTTTTTAAAGCGCTGGCGGAAGTGTGATTTTTGTAAAATGTTTACCTACTTTGTTAATCATATATGTCTTTGAAACATGAACCTCTTGTCTTTAAAGTGACTGAAATTTCCTGTTAGGGGAAACAAATTTTCCAATATTGAATAAAAAATAAAAACTTTACTGCACCCTAAATTTTCGTTGAAGAAAACGGGTATCTCACTTAAGGCATTGACCATTTTATGTGGATACACGAGGTAAAAGTCAGATTCGGAGAAATTACACTCAGCAATATCTATACGCCCCCTGCTACCATCTGGCCAGCATCAAAACCCATCCACACCCGTCTGCTTATGTTGGAGACTTTAACAGCCATCATGAATTATGGAAATATAAATTAAATGACGAAAATGGCAATGCCCTAGTAACCTGGTCGGAAATAAATAACACTCACCGTATTTTCGACGCGAAAGATCGAGGAACTTTCAAATCGGTAGCTTGGAGACAATAATATAACCCGGACCTATGTTTTGTATCCGGCGACCAAACTCACATCACGAAAGGTCCTACCAGACTTCCCACGTAGCCGCCCAGTCATCATCGAGATTGGTATCACAATTCCCTTAGTGAGATCAATTCCTCGCCCCAGGTGGAACTTCAGAAGAGCAAACTGGGAAGCCTTCTTCGAAAACCTAGATAAGTGCCTCGGCTGGATTCCTCCAGAAAGTGGAAATTACCAGAGGTTTGCAGGAGTAGTCTTGAGTTCGGCGAAGAAGTCGCTGCCTAGGGGATATCGCAAGGAGTATATTCCTGGGTGGTCGGAAAATAGCGAAAAACTGTACAAAGACTTCCTCGAGAGTGGTGAACGTGAGATAGCGGATTAACTTCTGCATAGCATAGATAGTGCGAGACGGGAAAAATGGCTTGAAACAGTAAAAAATCTGGATTTTAAAAAATCAAGCAGAAAAGCGTGGTCCCTACTCCGCAAGCTGGGTTGTGGCACTCACCTCCAACGCGACTGCAACCCCATACACCCCAACAGGATCGCTTCCCATATTGTAACCACCTCTAGGGCCGCAA
Organism: Pissodes strobi; assembly: GCA_016904865.1. NCBI lineage: Eukaryota > Metazoa > Arthropoda > Insecta > Coleoptera > Curculionidae > Pissodes > Pissodes strobi. The sequence continues at coordinate 4,786 of JAEQML010080608.1, read as the reverse complement.
AAGACAACGCACATACGAGAGAGATGAAACGGAAACTCACAAATCTCAAGCGATCATGTACAAGAGAATCTAAATATTCCACTCCGCTCACCAGTGAAGAGATCACAGCAGCTCTCAGAGATACGAAAGCAGGTAAAGCCCCTGGCTTCGATGCCATACACCCAGAGGTTCTTCTGCACTGTGTTAAATACACAAAACAGTGGTTGGCCCGTTTCTTCACAGATATCATACAAACAGGCAAAATTTCTAACCTTCTTAAACAGTTAAATATTGAAACTGGGCAAACCAAACAACATGCTACAAAGTTATTTCCCCATAGCACTTCTTAGCACGATTTATAAACTTCTAGAAAGACTCTTGTATAACAGATTCAGCCAGAAAAGCAGGTTTCCGCCCCAACAGAAACTGCACGGATCAAGTCCTATCATTAACTTCATTTATAGAAGCAGGTTTCCAGGAACAACTAAAAACAGCTACCGACTTTATAGAATTGACGGCTGCGTATGATATTGTATGGAGATCAGGCATTATTTATGAGCTCATGCGAGTAATACCCTGCAGGAAAACAGCAGATCTGATAGATGTCATGCTCTCCAACAGAAACTTTCGAGTTCTCTTGGGAAATAGTATGAGTGGGCAGAAGAATCTGAACAACGGCTTACCGCAGGGATCAGTTCTTGCCCCTCTCCTGTTCAGCCTATATATTGCCGATATTATGCCTGAGACTAGATCGGGAAAGTTTGGATACGCAGACGACTGGGCACTTGCTACAAGACATAAAGATATCGAAGTCACGGAGGATGTTTTAACAACTGATTTGCTAAATATTGGGTAATACTTAAGCAAGTGGAGACTTCAACCAAGTGCCGCCAAAACATAGACTAGTTGCTTTCACCTGAACAACAAATTTGCCAATAGGGAATTACAAGTGCATTTTGAAGGTGTGCTACTCAAACACATTAAACAACCCAAATATTTATGGGTTTCTTTAGACCGAAGACTGAGTTTTAAAGAACACTTGTCGAAAACAGCAGCCAAGATTAGAACGCGAAATAACATCCTTCAGAAACTCTGCGGCACAACATGAGACTCATCAGCCTCTGTACTGAGATCTTCAGCCTTAGGTTTGATATATTCAACAGCCGAATACTGCGGCCCAATTTGGCTTAACAGTGCCCACACTAGTCTAGTTGATATCCGGCTAACCCAAACTAACCCAAACAATGCGGCTCATAACAGTTACGATTAAACCAACACCTACTCTTTGGCTACCTACACTCAGCCACTTTGCTCCTCCACACCTTCGCAGAGAGCTCGTACTTGTCAGGGAATACAGATCATAAATAATCCACAACTGCCGATCCATCACCCCCTCAGAACTGCCAAGTCACTGCATGACGCTGGTTTTAATATAACTGCTCGTTGGTGAGAAGAATGGGAAGACAACGCTCCGCTCAGCTTTCACAACATGCCTTGCATATCCAGGAAGCCTCTAGGATTAGACTTGCAACGCAAAACATGGTCAGCACTAAATAGAATTAAAAACCTTTCCCCCCGTTGTGACTGTGGAAACGATAAGCAAACAGTCCATCACATTGTTGAAGACTGCTCACTGAGAGCCCATATCGGCGAACCATATGACTTCCAGATAGCGATGAGAAAGCAATTGAATATATAAATAACTTAGATATTTGTTTATGAACTTATTCTTTTTTTTCTGTGCATTGCTGCTTTTTCTTATTTTTAATTCATCCTTATTATTATTTTATACCTACTTATGATGTGATTATGCCAAACGCTAAATAAATGTGGATTCACCATTCGACCAAGTGTCTAAAAGATTACTCAGGTTTAGTTTTTGCGGATATAAAAATGACTTCATGAAATTTGAGATATACTGTATAAAATGCAGTTTTTTCCTGTTTTCTATATATCCTATGACTAAATTCTCAACTTAGTACTGATGGACATTGAGAATGGTCAATTTCAATTTAGATACTTTAAAATGCTAATTGTAATTAAGCAACTGATTTAGACCTTTCTGCGTAGGCGTTTTTTTTCATGATCCGCACATACAGAAAAGGAAAATCCTATACCACTCAGGAATGGTGCGTATGCAGAGATGATGGCGGACGTTGGATTTGAAGCCCTGTAGGTTGGAGTTTTCGGGAAATATATTACTCGAAAGTCCATTCCAGAGCGGTGTCTGCCAATTCGAGTTGTTTTAATAGCTGTTCGTTGATCAGTTTCTTCATGGCTTTGCACATTATGGGAACTAAGGCAATTGGACCCAGTAGTTACTTGGAATTGTTTTTCTTGCGTTTCTTCGGGATTGGTTGCACCTGAGCCTGAGCGTATTGGCAACTGACCAAAAGGATCTCTATCCGTTAGGACAGTTGAGAAGCTTGCAGTTGATCTGTTCGGTATATACCTCCTTGCTCTCGTTAATGGCCCGCTCACACTGGTTTCTAGTCGTGATAAATATGTTTTAATTTTCGGCTGTCTGATCTCGGGCCCATTTGCGATAGGCGGCATTTTTATCATTGACCGCTTTTGAGTAGTTTTTCCCAAACCATGGTGTACTCTTTGAGATACGTTTCATAGAAGCGCCTTGTTGCTTTTTGTGCTCGAATATTTCGCAGGTTCCAATTGGCCTATGTAAGTATATTATTATTTTTTGTTGGTTTTTTAACCATGGATTCCAAAAAGTGTGGTTCTCCGTCCATGAAATAAATTAATGCTAATGAAGAATACACAAATAATAAAGATACCAAGAAGAACTCCGAAAACATGCTTTTTGTTTAGGTTTTATTTCTAAATTTGAATTTTACTGAATAAAAGGAAAAACAAATACTATGTCAAAATATAAATATCCCCAGAATATTCGCAAAAATATAATGCAAACTTTGCTGGCCATATTCGCTTCCGCATTCCGCAATTCGTGTCTATAAGGTCCTGGTTTTAAGAAACGCGTCAAAGAATTAAAGATAATAAGAACAGAAACTAGATTAGCTCTCGCAGTAAATAGGAGACGTTAACTTAAATTAAAGTTTAACGACACACCGTATAGAGTGCATCTAGTGTCACTCCAGATAAAAATCAATTTAACATGGTTTTACAGAATTTAGTCAATTATCTGTTATTTACAGATATATCTCTCGTATCTCCAATTATCTTTTCAAATCGTCTATACGTAAAAGGTATATACTTAATTTAATAATGATAATAAAATGTTTTCTATATTTGCGAGCAGACACAGCTAATTTCGCACCATTAAAAAACGCATTATTGAATCTATGTTTTTGTGTCGATAAATTATATGGAATACTTTCTCCGGTGATTGTTTAATATCGGATTTTCTTATTATGAAATGACATTTCGATTGGCCACATATAAATCGAGAACCGTTAGGCGTATTTTTTGTTGTCGCTCTGTTTTCCACGCATTAAGGCTATAGGCGGCTCTTTTCTTGGAAATATTTGATGTTGGTATTCCAGGACCAAAATCTGCCATTGTGCGTCTTACTTATACCATACCATAGTATATTATACTATGCTAATACTTACCAGAATTACTGAAATGTGCTTCTTTTGACTATATAACCTTCATTTCAAAATCTCTAATCGTATCACATCTTTCTCGATACCAATAATTGCAGAAAACAACCTGGACAAGCCTAAATTTATATGGCTGGCACTTGTGTTTTTTAGATTTTTTTAAACTATATTTTTTGGAGCCTCTACGCTCTTTTCACTCGTTCTACAGGAATTTGCGTAAGCCTCTGATTTAGCCAAATTATTTTAATGTACGTATTTCCAAAATTAAAGAGTTTTTTTAATGCAGTTATCCAAATATTAAGGGACTGTTCACGCATGCCTGTCGTTTTTAAAATTGTGTTTACGGTTTTTGAGATCCCTACACATAGACTCGAATTCGAGCCACAGAGCAAAAAAAATCATTTGTCCCAAAAATGTACAAACATTTGCTTTCTTTTTACAAGCTTTTATTTACTTTCACCTGTGGGTCTGTCTGTCTGTAATCAAATCTTGCAAGCTGAATTAGAACTACTTCTAAATGTCCGATTGACTTTAAATTTAGTACACGTTTATAGTTCCGATGACAATACAATATTATAAAGTTGTTAAGTTTACACCTCCCCCCCTTTCGGGGGTAGGGGAGGGGGCACTACTTAAAGTATGTCCGATTTCGTATAAAATTGGTATATGGGGGTTTTTTGGGGAAAAGGAATATGAATTTTCTTTCAGATTTTGAAAATTTAAAATGGCGGATTCAACATGGCCGATACTGGGCTAAATGTTGCAAGTCAATTTTAGCTGACTTCTACATATCCAATTGGCTTCAAATTTGGGATGCGTTTGTAGTTCAAATGAAAATATAAAACTATGGTGTTGCCATTGTTTATTCTTATGAAGACAGTGGTGTTGCTTACACTTCCCACTTCCCTTTAAAGGTTAGTGCTGAAAGCACTACCTAAAAAATGTCCGATTTAGTTTAAAATTGGTATTAGGGGGTTTTTAGGGACAAGGAATATAAGTTTTTTATCAGATATTGAAAATCCAAATGGCGGATTCAAAATGGCTTTTATTATATATACTATGAATCTAAGTTTTATAAATAAAAATATAATACTTACTAAATTTGCGATTTTGCTATACCATAATACCTACTAAAAAGTAAAAAATAAATGAAAGTAATTTTTTTTTAAACAAGCTTTTATTTAAATGCACTAAAAAGAAGAAAATAAAATTTGAAGTAAATCAAACCC
>JAEQML010080607.1:0-11531 GCA_016904865.1 Pissodes strobi | reverse complement strand
CGCCAAAAAAATAGTGTAATTTTTGTAGTTCTCGATTGTTTTTTTTTTCCACTCCTCGCCGTCATGGCCAACTAATAACAAAACTTAAAAGCCGTAAAGCATTTTTACAATAGAAACATGTTACTGCCAATATTTCAAAAACTACAAGTTTTTCAAATAGACAACTTTATCCAAAGTCGCCCTTATTTTTAATGCTAAATAAGATAAAATTATAAAAATAGGCGATTTCCATTTGAAAAAAATGACGATGATTTTTTCATTTAATTTTTTTTATGTTAGTTTTTGATCACCCTGTATTTATTTATTATAAAAATGTCAACACACACCACTAAAGTAGATCCCCTTCTACAAGGAAGCCAACTTCAATTAAATAATAAAGGATTTCAATAGGAAAAATTGATAGTTATATCAAAGTATATGTAAACTAGTAAGTTCACTCAGCGGTAAATCCTTTCATGCAATTCAGCCACATTCTTTTATATCAAGTGACAACTGGAGATGACCGATGCGCTGCGTAAGTGTCCGATTGATTCGCGTGGCTTTCTCTAGTCAGAGATGTATTCAGGAGATTGTATGGACTAATATTTTCATAGAAGGAAATTGAAAAAAAAATTGCTATACGGGGTGTCATTTTTAGGTGATACCACTGTTGCTATCTCAGAATCTAACAAGAATTTAACAACACTGCAAATCGATCTTGAAAAGGCATCAATAATGGCAACTTTCTAATTTAATCAACTTTGTAGCTTTGACCGTTTCAAAGATAGCAATAATAGTGGATTACCTAAAATATATTTGAAAATATATAATAATATAATACTTCGGAATCTCATTTTTACTACACTTCTTTGGTTTCATGAAAGTGATTTTTCTAGGCCACGTTATGACATGGTTTATGTTTTCGTCTCGCGTTAGGGCATTTTTGTATCGTTGATTGGACGACTAACGAAAACTAACCAAATCTATCAAAATTGATTGTACCGTATCGGCACCGGCACCGGTTCAAATGACTACAATAAACTGAGACTAAGTGAAACTAACAAAAACTTGATTCGACGATTAACCAAAACTAACAAAATCTATTAAAATTGATTATAACGTATCGTAACGGGTTCAAATTACTAAAATAAGTTGATACTAACTGAAACTAACCGAAAGTTGATTGGAGGACTAACCCAAACTAACCAAATCTATTAAAATTTATTATAACGTATCGGAACAGATTCAAATAATTAAAATAAGTTCAGACTAAATGAAACTAACCGAAAGTTGTTGACGAATAACCCAAACTAACCAAATCTATTAAAATTGATTTTAATGTATTCTGCAAAACTTGAAATGAATAAAATAAGTTGAGAATAAGTGTAGCTAACCGAGAGTTGATTGAACTACTAACCCAAACTAACCAAATCTATCAAAATTGATTATAACGTATCGGATGACTAAAAGAATTTAAGACTAAGTGAAACTAACCGAAAGTTTATTGGAAAACTAACTTAAACTAAAAAAATCTATTAAAATTGATTATAATGTATCGGAACCGCTTTAAATGACTAAAATAATTTAAGGATAAGTGAACTAACGGAAAGTTGGTTCGACCACTAGCCCAAACTAACCATATCTATTAAAACTGATTATAACGTGTTGGAATCGGTTCAACTGATTGAAATAGTTAAGAGTAGGTGAAACAAACCGAAAGTTGAATGATATAATGTATCGGAACCGCATTAAATGACTAAAATAACTTGAGAATAAGTGAAACTAACCGAAAGTTGGATCGACGACTAACCCAAACTAACCAAATCTATTAATATTGATTATAACATATTGGAACCGCTTTAAATGATTGAAATAAGTTGAGAAAAGTGAAACTATCCGAAAGTTGAATCGACGACTAGACCAAAGTAACCAAATATACTAAAATTGATTATAATGTATCTGAACCGGTTCTAATGACTAAAATAGGTTGAAACTAAGTGAAACTAACCAAAAGTTGATTGAACGACTAACCGGATTAGGTTGGTTAGTTCGGGTTAATCGTCGATTCAACTTTCGGTTAGTTTCACTTAGTCTCAACATATTTCAATCATTTAAACCGGTTCTAAGACGTTATAATCAATTTTAATAGATGTTATTAGTTGGGTTAGCCACCAAATCAACTTTCGGTTAGTTTCTCTTAGCCTTAACTTATTTTAGATATTTGAACCGGTTCCGATACGTTATAAACAATTTTATTAGATTTGGTTACTCTGAATTAGTCATCCAATCAACTTGCGATAAGCTTCACGTAGTTTCAACTTATTTTAGCCATTTAAACCGGTTCGGATACGTTATAATCAATTTTAATAGGTTTGGTTAGCTTGGGTTAGTTGTTGATTCATCTTTCGGTTAGTTTCACTTACTCTCAGCTTATTTTAGTTATTTAAAGCGGTTCCGATACGTTATAATAAATCCTAATAGATTTGGTTAGTTTGGGCTAGTCGTCCAATCAACTTTCGATTAGCTTCACATAGTTTTAATTTATTTTAGTCATTTGAACCGGTTCCGATACGTTATAATCAATTTCAATAAATTTGGTTAGTTTGGGTTAGTTTGGGGACGACTACAATCAACTTTCGACTAGCTTCACTTAGTTTCAACTTATTTTATTCATTTGAACCAGAACCGGAATATAACGATATTCAATTGTAATAGATTTGGTTAGTTTGGTTTAGTAGTCCAATCAACTTTCGGTTAGCTTCACTTATTCTCAACTTATTTTAGCCATTTGAAGCAGTTCCGATACGTTATAATCAATTTTAATAGATTTGGTTAGTATGGGTTAGTGTTCAATTAACTTTCGGTTAGTTTCACTTATTCTCAACTTATTTTAGCCATTTGAAACAGTTACAATACCGACGTCATTATCAATTCTAATAGATGTGGTTAGTTTGGGTTAGTCGTCGATTCAACTTTCGCTTACTTTCACTTATTTTCAACTTATTTTAGTCATTTAAAGCGGTTTCGATACGTTATAATCAATTTCAATAGATTTGGTTAGTTTGGGTTAATCGTCGATTCAACTTTTGATTAGTTTCACTTTGTCTCAACTTACTTTAATCATTTGAATCGATTCTGATACGTTATAATAAATATTAATGGATGTGGTTAATTTGGATTAGTCATCCAAACAACTTTCGTCTAGTTTCATTTAGTCGCAACTTATTTTATTTATTTGAACCGGTTCCGATACCTTATAATCAATTTTAATAAATTTAGTTAGTTTGGGTTAGTAGTCGAATCAACTTTGGGTTAGTCGTCCAAACAACTTTCGGCTAGTTTCACTTAGTCTCAACTTATTTTAGTTATTTGAACCGGTTCCGATACGTTATAATCAATTTTAATAGATTTGGTTAGTTTGAGTTTGTCGTCGAATCAACTTTGGGTTAGTTTCACAGTGCCAAAATATATTTAATATTTACAAAGCATTCCATTATCGTTATATAATATGTACTTATAAAAAAAATCTGACACCTAGACGATTTTTCCGGTCTTGTCGGCTCCTTCACCTAATTTATTAACATATCTATTCACTAATCCGACTATAGATTTTTCCTATTTGCCTTTGTATTTTTCATTGCTTCGTATATATTTCCACCGAAGTCCGAATAAAATATTAAAATAGAAATAAAATTAAGGATTTTCACAAATCCGACTCTGTTCTGAACACTCTGCCTACATACGAACGACTGATTAAACTAAAACGCTCCACATGCTGCCAACAATCTGCGGATTTTCGGCGGCTGGCAGAAAATATTTGGGGGAGTGGAGCTACTAGTTTACATATTCTTTGGTTATATCACCGAGTAGAACAATTATTCTACTCGGTGGTTATGTTTAGACCTGCAAACGTCGTTTTTGACATAAAATTCAAAATATGTCAAAAACGATAAGACTTAGGTATAGGATATTATATATAAAATACAGTGTGTCCAAAAAAGTATGCAACATATGGGAAACTTCTTTATTATTGGTTTCTCAGAAAATTTTATTTTTGATAACAGTTGGTGCTTGTCCTAAAACATTTAATGAGTATTTCAGATTTTAAGTACGGCTTTTAGTGCGGGAGCAAATGTCATTTCCCGGAATCGCGTCAAAGATAAAGTAACTTTTAACTTATAAAGATACAGCAAAATCTTATAAGGAAAAATTCTTCTAAAATAAAAAAAAAATAATCTAAATATGAAATTTGAGTTAAGTACATCAACCTTTATCTCGTTTTTTCTTAAATATTACGCTACTGGTGAATGTTTTGTTCTTTTGTTATTAGTATACTTGCCAAGCAGCTTCAAAACTTATTTAAGATAGAAATTATAGTTGCATAATGTTACAGTTTTTCCAGAGATAAAAGCGTGTGTATCAGTGTGTTGCAAACATATTTAAACACTTTTGGTCCAAAATAATTGTCCACAATAATTATTACAAAATACAATTGGAATGACTGACTCAATAATAATTAATTTCATATGTCAGAGTGAAGTAAAATTATTGCTATTTATTTGTTTTTATTTCAATTGCACGGTCTACTCTTCAAGACCAAATATTTTATATGGCTTTTTAGGATACTTGGGCATACTTTACTCATCGGGTGCAAAAGATAAATAAATTATTAGTTGTTTTACATGAAATGAAAAAGTTGGGTCTATTCATGATTTTGATTGGAACAAAATTTGAACCAAAAGGGTTTAAATGTGTTTGCAACACACTGATACCTAAACTGGCTATTAGCTCTGGAAAAACAGCAACATTATGCAACTATGTAACTAATTTCCATCTTAAATAAATTTTGAAGTTACTTGGCAAGTATAATAATAACAAAATAACAAAATATTCACCACTGGCGTAACGTTTAAGAAAAAATCGAGAAAAAAAAGAGAAATTAAAAGTTGATGTACTTAACTCAAATTTCACATTTAGATTATTTTTTTAATTTGGAAGAACTCTTCCTTATAATATTTTGCTGTATCTTTATAAGTTAAGGTACTTTACTCTTGACGCGATTTCGGAAAAATGTCATTTGCTCCAGCACTAAAAGCAGTACGTAAATTTTAAAATACTCATTTATCGTTTTAGGGCAAGCGCAAGCACCTACTTTTATCAAGAATAAAATTTTCTGAGAAACCAATAATAAAGAAGCTTCCTATATGTTGCATACTCTTTTGGACACACTGTATATCTAGAATTTTCCGAGGAATTAAAAAATGCCTTAATATACAGGGTATTCTATTTAAAATAAGGAAGTTGATACTTATCTACGAAAATACGAACTAACTAATCCTGTATATATAAAAATGTAATATTTTAAGAGTTTAAGTAAATCCAAACAACTTTTGCATTAAACTTTTTCCGGTACACCGCGTAGATTATGAGATAAGGTGTCATCCCATAATAAACGGGCAACCCTGTATAATTTAATTTATTTAAACATCTCAGGGAGTGATTTATATCAAAAATATTATGAAAATCTAAAAAACATAATACAAATTAGTCATTTGGCATCTTGAAGGCTCTAATTTATTAAAATGCCAAATATTTTATTTTTAAAGAATTGCATAACCTAAGGTGTTGTAGAAAAGTAAAGAAGGAAACTTATAAGGTTCGCGGTCTATTCTAGTCCCAGTCGCGCTTAAGATAGATAGCTCTATTTCATTTATTAAACATCTCAGGTAGTGATATATTTCAAAAATATTATAAAAATCTAAAAACATAATACAAATTAGTAATTTGATACCTTTAAGGAACGGAATTACTTTCCGGCTGTCGTTTCCTTATTTCTTAAACTTTTGGGATGAAACTCGGCAAAGTTATTGTACTAACAAAATGTCATTTTTTTACTTATTTGTCAAATCTTAAAGACTTCCGGTTTAACCGGAAGTGACTTCAACATTGAATTTTTAAATGGAACATCCTGTATATTTTTCTTTTTTCAGAATATACAGATCATTCCGCATAAGACTGTATAATTTTTATATAATTTTTTGATAATTTGATATTTTTAGAGCTAATTTTAATGTTTGATCTAGCGTGCCAGGACCGACTTAAAATCACTTCGCAGGTTATAAACAATTGCAAATGTTTTATTTTAAAAATAATTTTCCTATCCTAACACAAAGTGCTGTTGAACAGTAAAAAAAAGAAACTTATAAGGCTCGCACAATATGATATACCACTCCGCGGCAATTTTTTGTTCTTCAAAGTAGTTAAATTTTAGGAAATACTTGGAAATTTGATGAAATTAAGAAAATGGACCAGGATGAATTTGAAAAGACATTTTTTTATGAAATACCTTCAGGATAGGTTTCTTTTGCGGACGATACCAGTGATGAGGCAGAAATATGTCAGAGGTTCGTTTGGGTTTTACTCGTGTCAATTTGGACTTGCTACTTCATGAGTTTGATAATTTGGATGATCTGCCTGATAATGAACAAATTTAATAGGTAAGATTATTTTGTAATATTTATGTAGACATATTTACTTTATTTCTTCTTTATGTCGTAGTCCATACACATCCGGAAAATAACAATGCAAACCTGAGCCAATATAGTGACGAAGATGATAATATTCCGCTTGCCGAACCTTCTAGGAAAGTTTCTATCGACGAATCAATGATTTGTCTCAAGGAAAAGTTCAATTTGCGCAAATACATGCTGAATAAGTCAATAAAGCGAGGGTACAAAGTCTGGGTTCGAGCTTCAAAAAGTGGATATATTGACGAATTTCAAATTTGTACTGGCAAAATTGGTGAGAAACCAGAAACAAACCTGGGTGCCAGAGTTGTCACAGATTTGAGTAGATCACTAGTGAATAACCACCATAGAGTCTATTTTGACAACCATTTTTCGTCCTTGCCGCTAACGATATATAGCCTCAAATCAGAAAATATATACGCTTGGGGTACTATAAGAGCTAAGCGCGTCGGCATACCAGGTGACTTGAAAAATGATAAGGAGATGAAAAGAGGGGAAACAGATTGGCGGATTACCTGAGGATGGTATATCTTTATTGAAGTAGAAAAATAAGAGGATAGTTTTGATGGTGAGCAACTTTTACAGGCTTACTATAGAGACAGTCGAATGAAAGAAGAAAAACGGAGAGAAAGAAAACATCCCATGTTCTAACCTCATCAAAAATTGTAAAGTCAATATGGGATATGTTGATAAGGCAGACATGCTGAAGACAACCTATGAAATCGATAGGAAAAGTAGCAAGTGGAGGCCGAGAATTTTGTGGCATTTTGTTGATATTGCTATAGTTAACACATTCATCATCTTTAGCGAAAGATGCCCAGGAAATAGTTTAAGCCTCGGCTTTCCATAGTAACTGCCCTAGTGGGAGCCTCACGGAAAGGAAGACCTAGTGGAGAAATGGCTGGGACCTGATTCAAGCCAAATGTTCCATTGGAAAAAAGATGGGACCAGTCAGGTCACGTGCCCACTAGTTCCAGAAGATGTGCCATTCGCAGCTCTAAATCAGAGCAGCATCGTGGCAGGTGGTCTTGTTCAACGTGCATGGTGGGACTTTGCTTAAACGACAAAAAAACGGTTTTAAGCAATTCCACAGAAAAAAAAACAGAAAATAAAAATACTTGTTTTGTACTTCTATAATACAGTTTAATTCTCAAGTAGCGTTGTTTTTGTTGCTAGGTGGTATCATGGTGATACTACTTCCTAACTTCTATATCTCAAGAAAAACAGAAAAGTCAAGTCAAATCATGACTATTTTCCTTGATATAAAAGAGGAGGCTGGCAGGAACGTCAAACTGGTGAGAGGAGTTTGATTACGGGGAGTGACGCCCCCGCCATTCCGAGTTGCCATGGGATATGGCACATCAAATCCCATCGTCCTCCCCCAGGCTGGAGAACACCAAAGAACAAAGTCTGGAGCTGATCAATGACAGTTTGTGACAAGAGGGGCTGCATTGTATTGGCTGGCAGGAACGTCAAACTGGTGAGAGGAGTTTGATTACGGGGAGTGACGCCCCCGCCATTCCGAGTTGCCATGGGATATGGCACATCAAATCCCATCGTCCTCCCCCAGGCTGGAGAACACCAAAGTACAAAGTCTGGAGCCGATCAATGACAGTTTGTGACAAGAGGGGCTGCATTGTATTGGCTGGCAGGAACGTCAAACTGGTGAGAGGAGTTTGATTACGGGGAGTGACGCCCCCGCCATTCCGAGTTGCCATGGGATATGGCCCATCAAATCCCATCGTCCTCCTCCAGGCTGGAGAACACCAAAGTACAAAGTCTGGAGCTGATCACTGGGGAGTGATCCAACAAACCCCATTTTTACCCCTGTCAGACTAGGGACCGCCAAAGGAATGAGTCTGAGGCCGATTCTTCGAGTGGAAGCGGCCCTAGGTGGTAGATGCATAAGCCTAGTCGCATCGTCCGGTGAAAGACCACCCCACCAGAATTGGGAAGCGCTAAGTGGTTTTCCCAAATCACGTTCCGCTTCCGCGCTGGTGGTCCCAAGTTCCACAGTAGGAATATATGGACATGATGGTGCTTCCAGGATCAAAATATTCCGGAAGTAAACTCCCCGGCCATTCGGATCTCCGGGCGCTGGGTGGCCCTGGGAGCCCTTCATTCCGCATTTCACAGACAGCAAAGATACCGAACCAATTTAGAATAGATTTCTGCAACATAAGAGGCCTAAATACAAACATAAATTCGGTACACCAACATCTACAAGCAAATAGACCACACATATTAGCCCTGACAGAAACACAAGTATGTTCTACAACAACAACAGTGAACTACCTCTATCCTGGTTACGACTTACATACCCGATTTAGATATAAGTTCGGAATATGCCTTTTTGTCCGAAGCGACCTTTCATGTCACCGCGAGGAAACACTCGAACCGAACAACCTTGACGTCATGTGGCTCAAGTTCACCGCCAAGGGATTAACCAAGTTTGTATCTTGTCTTTATCGCCCTCCGAGCGATAGAGCCTACCAAAGCTTTTTCTCAACACTAGCTACCACTTTTGACTCAATACAGGTCGATCACCCCAGTTCAGAAATAATCGTTCTGGGAGACTTCAATGCCCACAACACCAACTGGCTCAAACATCACAACAAGACCGACAACGAAGGTAGAGAGGCTGAAGCATTTGCCATCAGCTGCGGGCTTACTCAACTTGTAGACGAACCAACTCGAATCTCAGAGAGGGGCGAATTCGCCGCCCTCCTGGATCTTTTTCTGACCACCAATCCTGACCAGTACAAGGTTACAGTTGGTCCGCCATTAGGTACCTCCGACCACAAACTTATTACAACGGTTTGTGAATTGCCACCCATACAGAAGGATCCACCATTGCCGCGCAAAATCTGGCATTACAATTCTGCAAACTGGGACGATCTAAGGAAGTTCTACCTAGATTTTCCTTGGCTCGACGTCTGCTTTGCCACTGACCACCCGTCAGACTGCAGCGAAGAGATCATGCAAGTAATCTCCTCAGGAATGGAAGCATACATCCCAAATTCCATCAAGTTACCATCAAAAGGAAAGCTCTGGTTCGACAAAAGATGCGAAAGAGCTGTAGGAAGGAAACAGCAAGCCTATAACTACTGGCAGCAAAATCAGACCGCTGAAAATCGCAATTATTTTATCGAAGCGAGAAACGAGTGCAAGCGTGTGATCGACGAAACTAAGGACAAACACAATCAAAGGATCAGGAATAAACTTTTGCAATGCCCCAGTGGTTCCAGGAATTTCTGGTCGGTAGCAAAGGCAGTAAGTAACAACTTTACAAAAACGTCTCTCCCACCTTTGACGGACGAACGTGGCATCACGGCGACTACAGCCAAGGAAAAAGCAAACATGCTCGCCAAAATGTTTTCATCGCACTCTACCTTAGACGTGCCCCAAGGCAAGACTCTCCCCACTATACCGAACATCAACACTACCATGGCAGAAGTCAAGTTTTCTCACCGTAATATTCGCAAAATCCTTAAAGAACTAGATACGCAAAAGGCATCAGGACCGGACGGAATACTTGCCATTGTGCTAAAGAACTGCGCCAACGAACTAACACCCGTTTTTTCCAGGCTTTTTTCTCTTTCTTACAGAAAAGGGATTTACCCATCCTCTTGGAAAGTCGCTCGAGTGCAACCTGTTCCAAAAAAGGCAAGAAAACCACGCCCTCAAACCATCGCCCAATTGCCTTGCTTCCAATAATCTCCAAAGTCATGGAACGTGTAGTCAACCAGCAACTACTCAAGTACCTCGAGAGCAACAGAATAATCAGCGATAATCAATACGGCTTTCGCAAAGAGAGATCGACAGGAGATATATTGGCCTATGTCACTCATATATGGAGTAGGGCAATTGAAAACTACGGAGAGTCTCGAGCGATTGCGTTGGATATTTCAAAGGCATTCGACAGAGTTTGGCATGACGGACTGCTCAACAAACTGCCGTCCTTGGGACTGCCCGCCTCTCTCTGCAGCTGGCTGGCCAGTTTCCTTAAGAACCGATCCCTACACGTTGCAGTCGATGGACACATCTCGGACACATTCACCATCAACGCGGGCGTGCCTCAAGGCGAAATACTTTCACCAACTCTGTTCCTCATCTATATTAATGACCTGCTGATCGAAACGAAAAATCCTGTTTACAGTTTTGCAGATGACAGTACCCTTGTCTCCCACTTTAGATCAGAAAAACCCTTACCAGCGACTGAGACTCATCACCGCAGACAGGAGCAGATTACAGCAATTAATCAAGACCTGGAGAAAGTTCAAACTTGGGGCGACCGAAATTTGGTCCAGTTCAATGCAGCAAAGACCCAAGCAGCAACGTTTACTAAGAGGGCCAATACAGCGGGCCCTGACATCATTATGGCAGGATCGACCATTCCTTCATCCTCGTCAATCGGGCTGCTGGGTGTCTCGGTCAACAGCAATATGTCATGGCATGACCATGTTGCTAACATCGCAAAATCAGCCTCCCAGAAGCTTGGTGCGCTATTTCGCAACAAAAAACTCTATACACCGCAGCAGTTGCTCTTGCTGTACAAAGCGCAAATAAGACCGTGCTTAGAATATTGCTCACATATTTGGGTGCCGCACCAAAGCATACCCTAAAGCTGCTGGATTCCATTCAGAAGAGGGCTGTGCGTCTCGTCGGCGATCCGGAGTTGACCCGGAATCTGGATAGTCTGGAACATCGCAGACATGTGGCCGAGATGTCTCTGTTTTACAGATACTTTCACGGCAGATGTTCCCAGGATTTGGCCCGCATAATCCCGCCCCTGGCAACTCCTGTCAGACAGTCCCGACAGACGGCAGGAGCGCACCAGTTCGTCGTACAACTAGAAACACCTAGAACATCGCTTTACCAGAACTCCTTTGTCTGGCGCACTGCATCACTGTGGAACTCACTTCCAGGACATCTGTTTCCCACTAATTACAACCTACAAATATTCAAGAACCGTGTCAATCAACATCTTCGCACACACACCGCTCGTCGAGCGCCATAGGATCT
>JAEQML010080606.1:0-11532 GCA_016904865.1 Pissodes strobi | reverse complement strand
AGGTCTAGACATAATGCGAATCATCTATTTTAATCCTAAAATTCATTCCGTATCATTTTCAGCTTAACAACACTAATCATACCTCGTGCCTTACTATCTAATTAAGGTTTAATGCTCATAGTACAAATACTAATTTGGGATTAAATTGCTTGACACATTTACACGAGCTTAAAAGTCAATTTATGGTGTTAATTACCTACTACTGACAAAGGATAATTTGATAATATCTATTTAAAAAACCCGTCAGTTGCTGACCGGAAACACCTTTGGAAGGAAAATATAAAAAAAAACGTTTTTGTGTTTTTTTACATGTTATCCCTTTCACTTATTTTCTTAAAAATGTAACATAATCAAATATTTTTACTTAGATTAGGCTTGGTTTTTGTTTTTAGGAGAATCTTTGACTTTTAGGAGTTAATCTGGCTCCCCTTTTGAAACGGGCTTTGTTTCTAAATTTAGAAATTAAAATTCGTATTTGCAAATAGAGTGAATGATCTTGAGTGAGAAAAAGTTGGTTTTAGGTTTCCGTAATACAGTAAAGCCCCTGTTAGTGACGACCTGCATATAGCGACCAAGTTTGAATTCCCCAAATTACGACTGCGGGTACCCTTCATCGGAATTTCCTAATATATACAATAAAGGGCAATAAAACCCAACAAAGATGTAAATGGCACAAATTGCTTTTGATAAATGGGCCATATAAATTATACCTTAAGCACACCGTACGTAATACTAGGCTTTGTCTTTTTTAACTTTAGTCTTCTTTTGAACTTTTACCGGTTAGCAAGTCAAAAAAAGTGGTTTGGATACTAGGAAATGGGCTGAAAATGTTGAAAATGACAAGACAAGTGTTCATATTGTTACAAAATAAGAAGAAATTAGAAATTTGTATCGAGGTGGTATGGCGAAAAAATAGAGAGTTTCCTAAAACCGAGGAACTTGCTGCTAACAAAGTTGTTTTTAATTGATTTTGTAAGGCTCGAAACAAGCTCTTACCAATTAGGGAGCATATAGTTCAAGCAAAAGCCCTCGACGTTGCACAGAGCCACCGAACATTAACAATAGACTAGAAGGTTCACTCTAAGCCCCGCCCTTAGCATTCCCACCAGTTAGTTTGGGAACCTGATAAAATGCTGGTTAACTGATCAGGCCTCGTGCCACGTTTCAACCTGTTTCGTCTAAAGTCTGGCGTCTCGCATTTGTAAGCGCTACATCAAAAGTGCCAACAGAGAGTGAACCTTCTAGTCTCTTGTTAATGTTCGGTGACAGAGCCCAGGACTAAGCGCTTTCAATGCATCAAATGGTTGGTTAGAAAGATTTCGTCCTCGGCACGATGTTTTTTTTTTTATGTTCGGCACGCACACAAAAGGACAGTCCTATATCACTCAACGAGCGGTGCGTGTGCGGAGAAGACAGTGGACGTTAAACTTGAAGCGATGTAGGTTGTAGTATTCGGGAAAGACGTTACTCGAAAGTCCATTCCAGAACTAGGCAGTCCTCCAGGCAAAGGAGTGCCGCGACAGCGACATTCTAAGTGTTTGCAATTGAATCGTATGTTGATGAGCAACTGTGCCTGACGGATGTTTCTGCTTGGCCCAACTCTGGGCAAAATCATGAGTGCTAGCTCTTTCGAATATCTTCAGTAGTAGTATCTGATGAAGATATACTAATTATTCAGTAAAATGTATATTTTAAAAACGGTGACAAGTAAAAACTATTTGTTATGACAAACTCAACCTTAAACTACCAATGTCTTTTTGTAAATGCTGGTTAACACACCTTGCTAGGTAAAAATTAAGGGTACTTTAATACTTTCCCTTGTTAATTAGATTTACAAAAGTCCTAATTGGCCCCTTAAAATTTCTAGACGAATCTTCGCTAAAGGTTTCGTTAGAAGATCTGCCAACTGTTGCTCTGTAGGAATTTGCTTCACAGCTATCGAACCTTCTAATACTTTTTCTCGTACAAAAAAGTGTCTTATACTACGGTGCAGCTCTGGACTATGAGCCAACTTAACTGCTGCTGAGTTGTCCACTTGCAGAATGGGAACGTCTCTAAGTTGTCAAATTTCTTGGAACAATCTCTTCAACCAAATCAATTCTTTTGTAGCTTCACTGGCTGTAATTAATTCTGCTTCTGTAGTTGAAGTTGCCACTATGCCTTGGCGTTGACTTAGCCATGATATTGCTCCATGGGAAAACGTAAATACTACTCCTGAAGTTGATCTCCCAGTATCTGAACAACCTCCAAAATCTGCATCACTGTAGCCTTCGATCTTGGGATCTTTTGCTGATCTATACAAGATACCTAAATCCTTTGTACCAGCAAGGTATCTTAAAACTCTTTTTGCAAAAATGACATGTTCTTGGTTAGGATTTTCTAAAAATCTTGGCAAATAACCCACACTATAGGCTATATCTGGTCTGGTCCCAACTATTAGGTACATTAGAGCTCCTATGACTTGTCTGTAAGGAAAATCTACTGGTGTTGAATTTTCACTCTGTATGTTGCTTTCAGGTGGTTTAAGCATCGGAGTTGATACAGGTCTACATTGGGAAAAACCAAACTTTTCTAGTGCTTTTTCTGTATAGCTTCTTTGGTTTATTCTTTTGTCTTCTTCTGACTTCTCAAGCTCCAAGCTTAAGTAATAACTTGCTTCTTTAGACGTTATCTTGAACTCTTTTCCTAAATCTGCCAAAAGAGTGTCTAATTCTACTCTAGATGAAGCCACAATCAATCCATCGTCCACGTACAACGTAAGGAACATCTTTTCTCCATTACTTTTTCTTATGTACAAACATGGATCGGCTTCACTTACTTTAAAATTTAGTTTTAAAAGGAAATCATTGAATCTCTTATTCCAACATCTAGGTGCTTGTTTTAGGCCATATAAGCTACGCTTTAACTTATAAACCTTTTTGGAATCATCATGATAACCTTCTGGCTGATCCATATATTATAATAGTCTCTTCTAAATTACCATATAAAAATGCTGTCACAACGTCAAACTGTCGTAAGTACATCCTCTCACTAGCTGCAACACTCAAACCGGATCTTATTGTGGATAACTTGGCTACTGGACTAAATGTTTGATTGAAATCTATGCCTTGGCGCTGAGCAAAGCCTTTTATTACTAGTCTGGCTTTAAACTTATCTATGCTTCCATCTGGATTTACCTTTTCTCGGTAAACCCACTTACAGGGAAGAGCTTTAAATCCATTTGGCAAATCTGTGTGCTCCCAAGTCTCATTTTCTATCAATGAACTCATTTCTCTGTCCATAGGTTTCTTCCATTCATTTCTTTCCCTGGTTTTAAGCGCTTCTTTATATGTTTGAGGAGTTGCAATCATGCATACTAACTCTTCAGCTAGGTGAATGCATTCTTCAAAACGATCAGGGGATTTTAAAGTTTGACGATTTCTTTAATTGTATGAAGAACTTTCTTCCTCACCTTCACTTTCTTCCACATCTTCTATCACAGTTTCCAAATTTTTATCTTGTACACCATCCTCTTCTTGCTGTTCTGGTAACTCTTCTACAATCTGTGATCTAGTTTCATCCGTATTTCTGTCTTGCGATCTCATGGGTAGTTGGATATATCTATCTGTGCTTTTCTGGTCTGTAGAGCTTATGGGTACTTCTTTACATACTTTTAGTTTCTCTTGGAACTTAACATCTCTTGAAACAAAAACTATATGTTTCTCTTTTACCCAAATTCTATAGCGTTCATCACCATCATAGCCTACTAGATAGCCTTTCATTGCTTTCCTTTCCATTTTTCGCCTTTTCTGAACTGGAATATGGAAATAACAAGCGCTAGCAATTATCCTTAAATGCTTTATTTTTGGTCTTTTTCCATACCATAACTCATACGGACTAACTTTTTCTACTGTAGATTTACCAGTTCTGTTTAGTACATAGATTACTGTGTTGATTAATTCTGCCCATAGTCCTGGTGGAAACTCGATTTCTGGATTGGAAAACTTAAATGTTCTAGCCATTTCTATAGTTGTTCTGTTTTCTCGCTCACTACCGCCATTCTGTTGAGGTGTATATGGCGCTATTAGTCTTATCGTTATACCTTTACTTGTTAGTAACGATCTAACCTCATTATTGTCAAACTCTCCACCTTCATTTGACAATAATTCTTTTATCGAATTACCTGCGTTTTCTACCAACTGCAGCATATCTTTTAATCTATCCTTAACTTCGGATTTCTCTTTTAAAAGATAACTAATTCTAAACTGCGAATAGTTGTCTTTAAAAATTAAAAGGTATCTGTACTTTTGAAATGATAAATCAAAAGGTCCCACTAAATCAGCTGATATTAACTCTGCAGGTTTGGTAGCTCTCTCTCTCTTGTACCAAAAGGAAGCCTATGCATCTTTCCATAAATACATGCTTCACAGAATTCTTGGTCCATTTTGACTTTGATTCCCATCTCTTTCTTAAGTTTTGCTCTTACGTACCTCTTGTCTTGGTGTCCCCATCTCTCATGATACAGTTGTAACATCGGTTTATCAGCTTCTGCAATACTACAGTGAACCTTTGCTTCTGGAATGATCGGATTCCTTTTAAGCTTGTACAATCCTCGACCAACCTCTCTGGTTCCTGTTAATGCATTATTTCCAGTTTTAAACTTACATTCTGTTGACGTAGACGTAAAAATACTGTCATCTATATTTTTATCATGTGCTGCTAGAACTGAAAATAAATTTTTCGATATCTGAGGAACATACCATATGTCGTTCAAGGTAAGCAAATCTTGTTTTCTATTTTTATTGGAATACAGAAATTGTATTGTACCTTTTCCAACTGCTCCTAACATCTCGTTTCCTGCAGCTCTTATATTACATGGATTGTCAAACTTCTGAAAATCGACGAAATACATGGGTGTATTTGTAACAAGCCTGGTTGCGCCATTATCTACCCACCAAACTGACTCATCATGCTTTGTGATCATAACTTCATCTAAAGATAACAATGTCATATTTGCATCTTCTTTAGTCTTCACATCTGATGTCTTTTGTTTGTTCTTAGGCGGCCTACCATCAGCAATCTGCTTTTTACAATTACGTACCCAGTGACCTTTGACCTTGCAATAATTGCAACTGGTGTCATTACTTCTACTATGTACCTTAGCATGCTTTTCTACGACGAGAGCCTCTTGTTCACAGTTGCCATCCTTACTCTTGGCAAAATTTCTCTCAAACATGCAAAGCTGTACTGTCAAATCATCTAATGTCTTGCTCTAGTCACTGTCATTTGAAAGCAGCATCCAACTTGTCTTAAAAGTCTTGAACTCTTCTGGTAAAATCTGTAAAACTTTATAAACTACCATTAACTCTGGAAGTATGTTTTCCTTCTTTAATGTTAAACCGCTGTTTAACTCAGAAAACAGGCTCTTCAACTTGGCTATATGGGTCGACACATCTTCGTTCGCTGTCTAGTTAAAAGCAAAGAAATCTGTACAAAGCTTAAATAACTGATCCTTAGCTGATGCTTCAAAGAGATCTTTTAGTGCGAGCCACGCATCATATGCTGTGGTTTTGTCCATGATCTTTTGATATACATTATGAGTTATTGCGCTTATAATCATTGACTTAGCATAACTATTTGCCTTACGGTACAAAATCAGAATCCTCTTTAAATGTCTTCTTTTGACCTTCTGTTCCTTCCTCTCCAAGCGGTTTGGGCTTCTTTAGCTTGCCATCAATATCATCTAAGGCACCTTCATGATAATCTAGCATATCCCTCATTTTGTTCTTCCATATTGGCCAGTCGGTCTCACTTGGTTTGATATGTTTCACTGGATCCATACTTTCAATCTTCTGTACTAAATAAAAAATTCTGCCTTCAACTACTAAAGCTTCTAACTTAGGTAACGTACTGGACCCATAATCTGATGAAGAGATACTAATTTATTTAGTACTAAGGATATTTTAAAAACGGTGACAAGTAAAAACTATTTGTTATGACAAACTCAACCTTAAACCATCAATGTCTTTTTGTAAATGCTGGTTAACACACCTTGCTAGGTAAAAATTGAGGGTACTTCAATAGTATCGAGAGTAAAGAGATGTCGTTCATCCACAAGACAGAGTGCTCTCCTCTGTACTCCAGTCTTATATCTTGAGCAAGTGTTTGGGTGCCGAGCTCCACACAGAGAGAGTATTCCAGAGATGCCTTATAGAGCAATAAGAGCTGAAGAGGTGTATGTCCAAGCTTTTGGTGCTGCTGCCTTGCCGATTTTGGTGACGCGATTACGCCATGAAATGTTATTTTTTATTTTGATACCCATCAAGCTTATGGATGAGGCCAAAGTCAGTTTTTGTCCTGTGTTTGCATTTTTTGAGAAGACAGCTGCTTCAGTTTTTCCGTTAAACTGGTCATTGTTTTCCTCACCCCATTTCACGTTGGCGTTCATATCCTCATTGATGGCAGCAATCCGGTCATTGGGAGTCCGCGACATGAATGAGGATAAAAGAGTGCTCTCGTCTGCAAAACTGTAAATAGAGTTGTTTGTCCTGCCTAAGAGATCGTTGATATATAGCAGAACCAGTGTGGGAGTCATTGCATTAATTTTAAATTTCTCCGAGAGATGTCCATCAAAACCAACTCGGATGCTTCGATCCCTTAAGAAATTGGAACGCCCTAGAAGCAGTGCTGGTGGTAGTCCGTATGCTGTCAATTTGCTTAACAATCTGTCATGCCACACCCTATCAAATGCTTTGGATATGTCGAGAGCTACTGCGCGAGATTTGCCGTAGCTCTCGATTGCTTTGGTCTACAGGTATGTCACGTAAGGCAGGAGATCTCCATTTGATCTGTGCTTGAAGAAGTGGAAGCCATACTGGCGATCGCTTATGATGCCTGTCGATTCGAGATATTTTAAGAGCTGTTCGTTGATCAGTTTCTCCATGACTTGGGACATGATGGGAAGGATCTAAGGCAATTAGATGGTAGTTATTTGGAACCCTTTTTTATCTTTCATCGGGATTGGTTGCACCTGAGCGCATATCACCTTAGCGATATCACCTTCAAGGCAATTTACAGAGAATCTGAGGATGTTAATGTCGCAATTGTGAAAACTTGGAAGAACAAGTTCTTAGTCATTTTAAAGGATGTACAAAATGCATACGAGACAGGTATCTTCTATTATCCACTTCCAACAAAAACATATGCCTTAAAAAAGTGTTGGAAGAAAAACTACGAAATTCTGAATTACAATTTTGTTCTGTGCATATATGAAAGGCGAAAAGAAGAAGCCACTTATCATAGATAAAAGCAAGAATTCCCGATGGTTTAAAGGGCCGCATATCAATGAGTTACCTCTTCAATGGATATCCAATAAAAAAGCGTGGATGACAGAAGATATCATGATGAGGTAGCTTCACGAACTTCATGCTAAAATAAATAGGCCCAAATATATAATCGTGGTATTTTAAATTGAATTTAATTTTTTTCCGTAATAAGTTGATGCTACAACTGTCATGTAATTAAAATTATTATCAAATAAACAATGCAAAATATTAACATACCTATTGCTTTAATTTCCTTGTGCCTTCTTTAAAGGGCCACCCCTTATAACCGATCAATGTATTATTCCCCAAGGGTGCTCGCTATTAAAAAATTTTACTGCAGTTAAAAAAAGTTATTTTGCTGCAATTTACTACAGTGAAATTGGGAAAGGACACGTTCTGCACATTAAATACAATAATTTTTTCTACCAGTATGATGCAAATTAACTAGTTTTGGTATTTTGTTTTAATATTTATTTCAGTGTAGAAGTCAAAGTGAAAATTAACATTCAAATTATATATAGACATTAGTTCATTTACGCACGCTCCTAAAAAAAAATATATTATAAAATGTCTTATGTAACAAGGCACTGCTAAATTCTAAAGCGACCCCAAATCCGTGATTTTTATTTGAATTTAGGAATATTAGAATTAAGACGCTGTAATAAAAGGGCACCTAAAAAGCGTTTCATACTTTATTTTAACTAATTGTCTTTGTTTTTAATTTATTTTTTATTCTTTTTAACAATGTTTAATTTTATTGGTTGGTTCAATTTGGTATTTAATTGCTTAAACGTTTTCTTTGCTTAATTATTCATAAAACTTTTAATTTAGTTTTGTCTGTCTCTCTTTAATTTTTAAAATAAAGTATTGGGCTATGCGGAGATTAGACTCAAAGTTCAAACTACTGAATAGAAACTTGTCTCTCTTCCATTTTTATAATTTTTTATTTTATTTAATTTTTTGTATTTCAATTTAGTATTAAATTGTTTAAATGTTTTCTCTGGTTAATTTTGCATAAAACTGTTATTTTTACTTAGTTTTATTATTCTCTGTACATTTTTATTTTTTGGTTAGTTCAATTTAGTATTTAATTGCTTTTTGGATTATAAGGGTGTTCTATCATTACTTTATGAATGATATTATAAGGAAATAACGTTGAAATTGTATTTTAATTAAGCTGCGACATCGTGAGACCTCTACACATATTTCTGGGGATGAGCCTGTGACAAAAATTCAATTTTGCTTACCGCAAATGTCACTTGTGGTATTTTTATTTTATTCAGAAATTCTCCAATTTTTAAATGGTTTTAGCAGACGAAAAAATAGACAGATTTTGATATGGCATAGATCCGAAAAGTTAAAGCTTCTAGAGCAAGTAACATGCAATTTAATCGATACCATTACTTAAGAACCATCAATTATTACAAGGCCACTTTATAAGATGTCATACATAACAATTAACGTTTTAAAAAAATTAATTAATTTTGAAAATACATCTTGGGCATATCGATATGCCGGCAGAATAATTCTACTGTAAATATTAATAATTTAGTATGTCATAAAATAGCATGTGATCATAATAAATTAATAATTGACTTTTTAATTATTTGTGCCTTAGAAAGGTTTATTATCTATTGCAAGTAATACTTTTATCGCCAGGAAGTATTAATGTAAGACCATTCATAGGTTTTCTTCAAATCGCACCTATTGAGCTATCTATGTAAATTAATTAGACTCGTGTACCATGCGACTATGACTTTATTTTATTTCTAAAATATCTACTGATTATGTTTGGTATGAATAACTGATTACACATACTTGATGAATGAAGTTGTGAAGACTTGTTTTATAGCCATACATAGATGTAGTTCATTACCTTTCTTATAAATCTGCATTATCTTTCTTATAAAAAAGCAGCTCCATAACTTATGCTCTAACCTGTCTAACCAAGGGTATTGAAAATATATACGTAATAATAAATGTGCTCTTGCCATAGAGGATGCGTTTCATATATCTTCCTTTCTCATGAAGGAATAGTACCTTCTATAATTAAATAAACTCAATGCGTGCTAAAAATCGAGATTGACAATGATTCCATCGCAATACCTGATGCGGCCTCTACTATGGCTCCTGGTAGTGAGTGATCTACTAATTCAACTGATTAAATATTGCTTTGATGTGCTAATGATGCAGTCGTTTCAATAAAAATGAGTTATTTCTTGCCTAATTTATTTATTGGTTAACCTTACACACACCAGTGAGATATTTACATGCAAAGGATTAAAGTAAAGTTAAAATAACTACTTACTTACTCCGAAGCACTACAACCCTTGGTGGGTTGTGGTTGACCGGACTATTTGCCTCCATTCCTCTCGGTTCGTCATTAGTTGGGTATCCATTTCATACCCAATGGCTTCGAGGTCGCTTTTGATGTTGTCGCGCCATCTTAGCCATGGTCTTCCAGGGGGCCTTCTTGTTTGTTGGTGGTTGCTTTGCCATACGAGTTTTACTAAACGTTCATCTGACTGTCTTTGTACATGTCCAGCCCAACGTAACCTTCGGGATTTTATCTCACGTACAATATCCGAGTCTTGGTAGAGTTCATTTAGTTCGCGATTAGTTCTTATGCGATATCTCTGCGTCTCCGGGTTCAATAGTGATCCAAAGATTCTTCTTAAAATCTTTCGTTCGAAACACAGTTATTTATACTCACTCGCTTTTGTCAGTGTCCATGTTTCACTTCCGTACATGATGATAGGTCTAATTACCGCTCTATACAGGAGCACCTTAGAGTTTCGTGACAGATTCTTGCTTTGAAAGGCTTTGCTTAGCGCGTACATGCATCTATTCCTTGCCTGGTGACACACATGTACTTGGTTTTTATTTCATTGATATTAAGACCCATTTTTTAGTTTATTTTTAATGAATTGTCCCTTCACCCTTATGGTGCTTCTCCCTACTATATCAATGTCGTCCGCAAAGGCCCATCTGCTGTAAACATTTGCATATCAATGCGGGCTGATCGCACTGCTTTTTCCAGAGCAATGTTAAACAGTAGTGGCGACATAGCATCTCCCTGTTTAAGTCCGGTGTTCATCAAAATGGGATTGAGAGAGCATTTCCAACTCTAACCACGCTACTAGATCCCTCCATGCACTTTCTGGTTAGACGTATAAGCTTCTGGGGAATTGATAGATCTGTCATGGCGTTCCAAAATGCTATCATAAGCCTGCCTAAAGTCTATTAAGGGGTTGTGCAGCTCTTGGTTAAATTCCCAGGTCTTTTTCAGCATTTGCCTAATAGTAAATACCTGGTCTACGGTTGACCTGTGTCTTCTAAAACCGCATTGATAATCACCAATGCAGCTGTCAACCAGAGGTGTTAGTCGGCCCAGTATTATATTGGCTAAAACTTTATAAGTTATATTGATCAGCGAAACTCCTCTGTAATTTTCACACTTCATTCTGTCTCCCTTCTTATGAAGTGGTATTATAATACACTCCTTCCACTCCTCGGGCAATTGTTCTTCTCTCCAGATGCATTCAATCAATTTATGTATTCGCTGGTGTAATATTTTCCCACCATATTTAAGACATTCCGCGGGAATGCCATCTTTGTCTGGTGCTTTGTTGTTCTTTATCTTTTTCATCGCCCTCGTTACTTCCTCCAATGTGGGGTCGTCCACAGCTCTGTCGACCGTATGGTATATTTATGATGCTTGCTCTTCTGATTCTCTTGTGTTCAGAAGACTGTTGAAATGCTGTCTCCAGGCTGCAAGGATTTTTTCGATACCCGAGGTGATGAAGTCGTCTTCCCTTTTTAATAATTATCCTGATCTTGGTCGGAAACCAGTTTTGAGGTTACCGACTTGTGTAAAGAACTCTCTGGATTTATGATGATTTAGGTTCGTCTCCGTATTAGTAAACATTTCTTGCTCAAGCATTTTTTTCTTTTGTCTGTTCATTCTTGTTGCCTGTCTTCGTAATTCCCTGTATTTGTTGATATTTGCCTCCGCATGGTCCTGCAGCATAACTGCTCTGGCCTTTCCCTTTTGAGCGTTCAGTATCTTACATTCTTCGTCGTACCACGCCTTTTTATTTTTCTTCTTTTCTCCCAAACATTCTTTGGCCGTACCACTTATCACTGTTTTGAGCGTTTGCATTGTTCTTCAATGTTATTTCTATGACCTTCCAGCTCCTCCACATGGCGTCTATCAGCAAGATATTTT
>JAEQML010080602.1:0-11533 GCA_016904865.1 Pissodes strobi | reverse complement strand
CATTCATCAAATGTCAGGCTAAATTTTGTCCCCTCTTTTTGTTTTATGAGTATTTTTGCACTAGATGCACGATAAATGGAAAGAGTCTTGTTTAAATTTAAGTTTCTTATTTTAGATTAAAGAAGATGATGAAAATACCGAAGCTGAGGAGTTGTTTTCTGGGATTGTGTGCCCAAGTGGTGCAGTTGTCGAAGATGAAGACAGACCTTCTACTAGTGCTGGTACACATGAACATGATAGAACATCAAGAAGCCCACCAGTTCTAAAGGCGTTTCCACCACACGTCAAGAAGAGGAAGAGACGAGTATAAGAGAACACAGTGTTAGGCCAAAGTGTCAACTACCCTAAAAGGTATTATGAGGCAACTAACTGGTACTTGTAAGTAAAACCACCTCTATCTCAGAAGAAGCATCGGCAAATAAAAACTCAGGTAAATATATTGTACATTGATAATATCAGAGATGAAGCAGATGCAGCAAATGTTCTAAATAATGTCTTAAGAAAATGCCGGGAAGCCAACAATTAAAAATTAGGAAGCATTCTCTTATTTTTGACATGGTATATCATTCATGGAACAGGCGGGCTTCCGAGCGGGCTTTGGTACTAACGACCATCTTCAAGCAATGAAGACCCTTATTGAGAAATGCGTGGAATATAACCAGCCTTTGGCTCTAATTTTTGTAGACTTCGAGAAAGCATTCGACACTATTGATCAGTCAAAAATGCTTGAGGCGTTAATGCAGAATCGATCACAGATATATCAGTCTTATAAAGAACACATACGCTGGAGCAACGGCATGTGTGAAACTGCACAAGTACACGAACAAGTTCTCAATCAAAAGGGGTGTGAGGCAAGGAGATACACTCTCTCCAAAGTTATTTACCACCCTCTTGGAATATATGTTCAAGAAGATCGACTTCAACGATATGGGTATTAACATAGATGGTCGAAATTTAAACCATCTTCGATTCGCAGATGACACCGTTCTGATAAGCAATAGTTTAGACAAAGCAGCTAAAATGCTTGATAGGCTGCACAAGGCCTCATTGGATGTAGGCCTTAAAATCAATATTGCTAAAACTAAAATCATGACGAACCTTGTTCCCAACCAAAATATGGCTCTAGGTGATTCTCAAATTGCACAAGTTACATCCTACGTGTATCTCGGCCACGAACTAAGAATATATAGAGATAATCAAACTTGTGAAATTAAAAGAAGAATATCACTAACTTGGGCTGCCTTTGGGCGACTTGGTTATATATTTAAAGAAAACATCCCCCTTTGCCTCAAACGTAAGGTGTTCGAAAGCTGTGTCCTGCCAGTTATGACCTATGGAGCCGAAACCCTGACTCTAACTAAAACCTCCGTGAGGAAAATAAGAGTGGCTCAGAGAGCCATGGAACCTTCTATGATGGGAATATCATTGAGAGATAGGATTACGAACGAGTATATTAGGAGACAAACGAAAGTTACAGACGCTGTTGAAAGGATAGCTTCCCTAAAGTGGAACTGGTCTGGACATGTGGCCCGTATGAGGGATGGAAGGTGGACTAAAGTACTACTGGAGTGGAGACCACGACAAGATGCCAAACGCAGTAGAGGACGACCTCCTACTAGATGGCGAGACGATCTGAAACGCTTTAAGGACAACTGGATGCAGGAGGCACAAGATAGAAGGGGATGGACAAAGTTACGGGAGGCCTATGTTCAGCAGTGGACAACTATGGCTGTGTGATGATGATGATGATGATATCATTCATGGTAAATCGACCCCGTTATACATCACTTGACCAACCGCCAAATCAATACTTTTCAAAACTGGCTTTAACTTTCTTGTTTCATTAAAAATGAAATATTTAGCCATTTCAGCTTTTTCCGTGTGACAGTTTACAATACTGAAAACAATTTCAGTTAAAAAAAATACTGCAAAATAACGCATTTTGATATTTTGTATAGACAAAAAGGCACTTGGTATTTTACTGTTTTTCGCCATTGTGCATTATTTGACTATCAACCAAATTCATTCGGCAGTTGGTCATGTTTTGATGATTTACTAAGTGACAATTATTTGTACGAAGTTAGATATGTTTAATTTGAATTTTGAAGGAGAGAGTACTTAACAAAAAATATTTGTATGTACTAAACTAAGAAATTTATTTGAACCGAAACTAACATTGAATAGCAGACTTAACTAGGTACTAAAACGTTTTTCAGTCTTTCATGGCTTCTTCCTCACAGTCAAAATCTAATTCGGCACTATATCTTCCTTAGTGCTTGGATCACCTATCAGATTTTCATACTTTTTGTCATCTTTTGGTATTAAATTAAAAAGAAATTTCAAATCTTGAAGCTTTTTTAGAGGTTGGCTTACTATTTCGCCAAAGAATTTCCAGAAGTTCACTACATGTTTTGAGGGTCTACCTCTTTTCTTTTCTAGATTGATTTTTTGCACTTCAGCAACAAAGTTATTTTTTACAAAAATGCTAAAAGATTTTTCTTTCAGGATTTGAATTTCTTTGAGCTTAAGCCAATTTATTGTATTATCCTGAATATATTTTTTTCTTTTCACAATCGTTTGTTTCTAAACCATCGGTGCTGAAGAATTACTCTTTTTACATTATGTGCAATATCAATGGATTTTTACGTCTGCAATTGTCATCACGTTGAGGTAATGATCTGACAGTGAGGAAAGTCTTTGCTGTAGTTTCAAAGCATATTCAATGTTCCCAAAATGTTTGTCATCAAAGAAGTAGCTACGGCCAGATGTTAAGATAAGATAAGATAAGATAATTTATTCACGTGATCAAATAAATAATTATAAAACACGCTATACACATAAAAATTTATGTTGTTGATGTTACACAGGAGAAATTCGGATCCCGAATAGATGACATTCTGTATACAGAATTTTTTTAATGTTTTTTTGTAAATATTCAGTTGATATTATGAGGAAGTTTGTAAAAAAATTTGACACCAATAAATTCAGGTCTAGACTGGCTCTTCATTAGATGACAAAAGACTGGTCTAAAGTCATTCCCGTGACAAGTAGGGGAGTCATGTAGGTGATGTTGCTCAACCCATTCCCCCAAAGATAGACGAGGCAGTCATAAATATAGGCTGCTGGAAAAGTCAAGATCTTAGGACTTTGGAAAGCCTCTCTGCAATCTTCTCTATACTGTAAGCCAGCCAGAATACGAATCGCTCTCCTTTGAAGAGCAACTTGTGGCTTAGCTTGCCCTTCTTCACGCTACAATACCATAAATCATCATCATAAGCCCAATTGTATCCACTGCTGAACATAAACCTCTCGAATCTGTTCCACTTGTAACGGTGCTATGCCGACTCATCCAGTTCGGTTTGATGCGCTTTATGTCATCGATCCATCTTGTTGGCGGGCGTCCCCTACGCCTAGGCGTCATTTCTCGGCCTCCATTCAAAAAGTGCATGATAGCCAGTTTTTACAGTGTGGAATGGTTTCTTAGCAAGATCACTGTACTTCTGAGCCTCACAGACATTCTCAGGTTGAACATTTCAGCTTTGGATCCAGATAGATTTCAAGAAATTTGACAGACTCCCGATCCCACTGCCAGGTCCCTCCCGGGGAGCAAAAATATTTTTTTGTATTTTATCAGAGTTCAAAGATAATTTATTTGTATCGAACCAGGCCTTGGCTCTCAACTGTGCCCCCGATTCTGTTTTGCTACTTCAAGCACCCTATCACGAGTTTTGGTGGTTGTGGCATCGGCAAATTGAGTGTATTCTGACTCAGGCTCACACAAGGGGAGATCATTGACATATAACAAGAAGAGTATAGGTCCGAAAACTGAGCCCTGCAATACTCCAAGGTTCATATCTATCTCCGCCGAGGACACACCCCCCACTCTCACACATTGAGGCCGGTTTTCCAAGTAAGATTTAATAAGGCTTATGCTATTATAATCAAATCTATAACAGTTAGGTTTTTTAAGCAAAATGTCATGTCAGACACAGTCAAAAGCCTTGCTCAGATAAAGAAGAATTGAGTGATATTGTAGTTGGCCTCTTCAAAATCATTCATGACATTCTACTTCTCTTCACCCTGAATCCAAACTGGGAGCTTGAGAAGATGTTATTTTTCTCAAAATAAGTTGAAACCCGCCTATCTATATACTTTCCACTACTTTTGAAATTATTGGGAGGAGTTAGGTTGGTCTATAATTTGACACATCTGTTTCCTCTCCTTTTTTACGCGATGCTATGGCTTTTTTAAGCATCGGTTAAGGAGCTTGATATAAAATTTGCAACTGATTTTAGTATTTTAACAGAGATACTATAGATGACAGTAGTATTTTTATTTTTAAGCATATTCATTTTTTCTTTGACTTCTGTTTCCGTAACTGGATTAAAATAAACAGAGATGCCACCAGGAAGGGTTACATTTCTCAAATTTTCAACAGGATCAATACCTGTGGATGATATTTCGTCTGCTATTTGTGCAGCAATTGTGCGAAAGTAATCATTAAAGATATTCGGATCTATATCTGGCACTTCACTTTTGGTATTTAACTTCCCCTTCTTCCTATTAACTAGATGTCATTTACTTTTTATAGGATTTAGCTGTACTGATCATGATGTGCATTTTAAGATCCTTTACAGGCGTAGTCGACTATATCAAAATAATGTTTGTAATTTTGCATGTTTTATTGCTTTACGATATTGCATTCTAAATAATTTGTATTCATTATTATTGTCACATTTTTTTAGCAAATTCCTTTATTCCCATTTGACAAAAACTCTCATTAAACCATTCCACTTTATGAAAGCTGTTCTGCTCGACTCTGTATGTTTTTCCGCAAAAGACTCGATATAAGCTGATTTTAGATGGTCAATGAAAATTGAGAATTTGATTTCAACCGACAAAGCTCCAATGGTAGCATGAAAGGATTGCTGAGAAAGTTGATAGACCTCTCTGTGTAATTGGCCTAAAAGTTTGTTCCTCTAATTTTGCGAATATATCATCGAAGCAAGCATTCCCTCGTGTAGGCTTATTAATCATTTTATGTAGTCCATAGCTCTCCAGGAGATCGCATAGCATGGAAGCATCCCGATCATAGGCATTGAAATCACCTGCCACCACAATGCTTCCACCCCTGTCAATATACTGCAGAATAGTCTCCAGCATCTTCAGGAAAGGCTCAAAACATCCTGATGATGACCTGTAAACTGCTGAGACATAAAAATTAAAAGGTTTAAATAATATGCAAAAAAGTTCTATGCATTTCTAATTATTTATTGTTAATATTGGTTTAGTTTCAAATTTATTTCTAATAACAGGGAGAAAAGTGCTGTTACCCCTATACTTTTCTCTGGAAGTGTAACTTTTTTTTCCTTTTTATGGAAGTGCACACACACTAAAGGGAGACCCTATGGCGCTCGACGAGCGGTGTGTGTGCGAAGATGTTGATTGACACGAGTCTTGAACAGTTGTAGGTTGTAATTAGGGGGAAACAGATGTCCTGGGAGTGAGTTCCAGAGTGATGCAGTGCACCAGACAAAGGAGTTCTTGTAAAGCGATGTTCTAGGTGTTTCCAGTTGTACGATGAACTGGTCCCCTCTTGCCGTCTGTCGTGACTGGATGACAAGCGTTGCCAGGGGTGAAATGTGATGGACCAAATCCTGGGAACAGCTGCCGTGAAAGTATCTGTAAAAAACAGGAACATCTCGGCCACATGTCTGCGGTGTTCCAGACTATCCAGATTCCGGGTCAACTCCGGGTCGCTGACGATGCGCACAGCTCTCTTCTGAATGGAATCCAGCAGCTTTAAGGTGCGCTTTGGTGCGGCACCCCAGATGTGTGAACAATATTCTAAGCACGGTCTTATTTTTTGCGCTTTGTAGAGCAAGAGCAACTGCTGCAGTGTATACAGTTTTTTGTTGCAAAATAGTGCACCAAGCTTCTGGGAGGCTGACTTTGCTGTTGATCGAGACACCCAACAGTTCGATTGACTAGGATGAAGGAATGGTCGATTCTGCCATAATGATTTCAGGGCCCGCCGTATTGGCCCTCATGGTAAACGTGGCTGCTTGGATCTTTGCTGCATTGAACTGGACCAAATTTCTGTCGTTCCAAGTTTGAACTTTCTCCAAGTCTTGATTAATTGCTGTAAACTGCTCCTGTCTTTGAAATATCCAACGAAATCGCTCGAGACTCTTCGTAGCTCTCAATTGCCCTACTCCATATACGAGTGACATAGGCCAATATATCTCCTGTCGACCTCTCTTTGCGAAAGCCGTATTGATTATTCTGTGGTTCTCGAGGTACTTGAATAGTTGCCGATTGACTACACGTTCCATGACTTTGGACATTATTGGAAGCAAGGCAATTGGGTGATAGTTTCAGGGCGAGGTTTTCTTGCCTTTTTGGAAAACGTTGCACTCGAGCGACTTTCCAAGAAGATGAGTACATCCCTTTTCGGTAAGACAGAGAAAAAAACCTGGAAAAAACAGACGTTAGTCCGTTGTCGCCAGTTCTTTAACACGATGGGAGGTATTCCGTCCCGTCGTGATGCCGTTTGCGTATCTATTTCTTTAAGGATTTTACGAATATCACGGTGATGAAACTTGACTTCTGCCATGGTAGTGTTGATGTTCGATATGGTGGCCTTGGGGGACGTCTAAGGTAGAGTGCGATGAAAACATTTTGGCGAGCATGTTCGCTTTTTCCATGGCTGTAGTCGCCGTGATGTCTCGTTCGCATGTCAAAGCTGGGAGAGACGTTTTTGTAAAATTATTACTTACTGCCTTTGCTACCGACCAGAAATTCCTGGAGCCACTGGGGCATACCAACAACATAACTATTTAGAAAAAGACAATCTACTTTTTCCTTAATAAGCCAGTGCTCTATGATGGCTACTATACTCAAGTCTTTATCTTGTAGAAAGGCTTCACGTTCATGGGTTTTGTTTCTTAGTGACCTTATATTGCAATTGAAGATGCTTACTTGTCTTCCCTGGTCATCTGTCCCCTCTGGTGGGACCAGACGTGTCCTCTACCCTAAAGTACTAGCATTTCCAAGTTTAAAAACTTATTTGCATTCACTCCGACAGGCCAGAATTGTGGTGACATAGCTCTTGTTCTTTTTCCTGTGGAAATCCTATTTTAAAGGACCTGACGTACTTCTGTTTAGTGTGTAATTTTTCACAGATCGATAAGGATATTCCGTTATCCAGTAGGTAATCCTCAACTTCCTTCACCACTGAATCAGCTGAGAGACCCGATAGAAACAGCCATGAACGACCTTTTTCTACCTTTGTTGCAACTTTAAAGCGAGAATTTCCATCTTTATTTCCTTGTATTGGGGCCGCCGCAGTTTTTTACTAAAACACCCTCTTTTATTTTGAGTCTTCCAGTTATCCTGTTGATTATCATCAACATTTTCTTTGTTTTTGTTTTGGTCAATTTTTTCGGGCTCCGCCTTCTCTACTGACACCTGCTCTCTGATTGGCTGAGCAATTGAACTACTTTTCTTCTTTTTCCTCTTCTAGTTTGGGCCTGTAGCAATATCAGCTTGTCAAAACGTTGCTACCTTCCGGCATATCCCGGAGGGATGTGTGAATCAGCTGTTTCTTTGTTTACATTTTTGGAATCTAGTTTTTGCCCAGATTTTCTACTTTTCCCTCATTTAATAGCTGAATCTGAATCTCCTGATGTTGAGGTTATGTTGTGCTCCAGGCAAATCACACGCGTTTTATCGATAAATCTCAGTCTTGTATCAAATCTGATTTGTGATACACATTTCCACACTCTACGTATATTATTGCACTTGTTTGCTTATTGTCGCAACACTTAAAATTTATTTTATCACATACTTCACTTTCACCCGTGTTTTTAGTTGGCGTCGGCATCTTGATAGAAGAAAAAAAACTTTATACTGATGCTTGCTGGTAGGGTGGGCTTTCACTACTAATTTCAAGGTAAGGACCATCTTTATACTCCTGTTTTGCAATCAGACCAAAGAATCAATCTAATTCGTTTATAATATTATGCCTAAATAAACAGATTCCAACTTCTTGCACCTTTCGACTTACCTTACCTTCTAACCAGATATAGCAAATATCCTTTACCCAATCTCACTAAATAAAGCTTCCTGAAAGTATTGCGGATGTATTTACGCCTGCTTAAATAGATCTTTTGTATACACATAATTGTCATGTTGCAAAACCAAATCATCGCTAGTACTAAAGTCATTATTATTAGTTCCCGATAACTAAATGGTACAAAAACCATCATCTTATCTCACTTCAGCATTCCATATGCCTCATCTAAGTAGTGCAGAGTCGTACTTAAGTAAAAGGAATTAAGAGACATTTTACTTACAAGAAGCCCAGATACATCCATTGCATATAGATGTTAAAGTAATGTAAGAAAGGTGCTTTAAAGTGACTTTCCCTAGATTCATCGGTGTAACGAACATTGAAGTGTCAATGCTGTAACCTGTTGATAAACTGCTTACCGATAAAACTATGTTAGTCAATTGGTAAACATAGCTTATTGTAAACATTAACATTTTATTATCACTTGTGTATTATTGTTTTTATCTCATTGTTCTCTCAGCAAGTCAAGAACATATTCAGCTGTTCCGCAGGGACTTTGATAGTGTGTGAGGTTGATTCCTAGCATTGATAGAAATTGGTTATATTCTAGCATCGTTAGAATTATATTTATATATTTGCGAGTTTAAGTTGTTTTCAAGCTAAAATAACGTACATTAAAATATTCATCTAATGCTAAAAGTTTTGGATTTATTTTCAAAATCACTTTCGAACTAGCCGGAGCCCACGGAATAGCCCTATGGTAATTTATACTGCTTATATGCAGTCTCTGACTATTTAGGAAATTGACTAAGGTCGAACTAACAACAATTAGGGCTTCAAATTGAAGGGTTGAAAATACAACAAAAATTGTCCCCCTAAAATCAATAATCGGAGCGTTATTCCAGCTTTTCCCTTTAAATACCAAAAATCGAGATGCAAAGTTTTCATTGGGTCATTTAGCTTGGTCGCCTAAATTTTATTAAAAACTCGATTATCTATAAACTGAGAGCTTTTTTTAAGATGGCTCAATATTTTTTTATAATAGACGTTTGCATACTACAGAAATTATTTTCTTACCTCGTACATGGAGGGCACTAAACACAGAACACAATAACTGTACGCGCCGGTCGTTAAAACTGCATACAAAAGCTTAATCCAAATAAAAATTTTCAGAAACAGGAACGTCATAATCAACGCAAGGGCACAAGATTCAGTCATATGCTAAAAATAATTAAGATTCATTATTGTTTTTAAAGGTAATATAATTCAAAACTTACCCATGGAACCATGCAATGTCCGTCGGCTATCATAGATGGATCCTTCGTAATTTCGTTTTGGCAAAACCACTGGAATAAGAGACATTTTTTAAAACCATTATCTGTCAATATTAAAATTCAAAACATTTACTTACCATTTCCACAAATACACAGGAAAGAAACAGCAGCCATACCAACGTGTAAATCGCAAGCCTCGCCCAAAAATTATAAGTTATGAACTTGGATGTGTCGTAAAAAAATTTAACGATACAGTTTTTCGGCGTGTTATCCCTGTATTTGGTGAAATAATTGAGGTATAGGTAGTAAGTCCAGGTGCTCGGGAGCAAGAGCAGTAACAAGATCAATTGGGACGTTATGAATTCGTAGCGTAACCATGCTTGGCTAAAAATATATAAAGTGTCACCTGTATATAAAAGATTAAAGTATTATTTAAATATAGGCAGAACAATTAACAGATTAGGTATTTTCACAATTTAACGGGTGTCAGACTAGAGAACAAATTGCAATCAAGTGTGATGTTCACGAAACGAGACATTCACAAAATCTGGTCTCATCCCGGTCAGACATGAGAGTTTAGTAAACATCTATCAAGTAAACCTAGTTGATTGTGTTTGTCCTTAGTTGGGATGCACAGTGGGTAAAATTCACGATCTAGCGCGACATGTCTAAAATAATTAGTATGCATCCGTTTTTACTCAAATTTAGTCTAAAGTTTCCTAACCTCATCTCCTTATTTATTTTATTACTTTGTTGGTTAGTATTGATAGTTGTATTGGGTTAAGATACGTTAAATACAATGTGTTTCACAAGCATCGAAAGTAGGTGCTTAGAGTAAGTTTTCAAAAAATAAAACTCGAAGACTTCGAATTTGTATTCAAAGAGGACAATATTTGTAGAAAAGACCCCATTCAAGGGGTGAGTTTTACCCCAAAAATGTAAATAGGGAACACGGGTCGTGTGGTAGTTTGTTTGAACGGTCTTTAGATTGCCTTTACAGGGCTCAAGTTATTTTGATAATCTGCCAATTAGTTTTTAAGATATTTGTGGCTAAAATTACCATGGGTAAAATAAACATTGAAATTTTACATTTTTAAAGTTTTCTTAAATTTTCCCCGGGCGTCATATACGTAAACTGCAAACGCGATAGGACCTCGCCATAGGGCGACTGTAATATAAATGTTAGATAATACTCCCGTTACGTTTCGTCCTCAAAT
This sequence comes from Pissodes strobi, assembly GCA_016904865.1. Lineage (NCBI taxonomy): Eukaryota > Metazoa > Arthropoda > Insecta > Coleoptera > Curculionidae > Pissodes > Pissodes strobi. The sequence goes on along the minus strand of JAEQML010080602.1, from coordinate 968 downwards.
ATTTGAACACTGTTGGCTGATGGGAATAGTCTGTAGTAGTTCCAGAGCAGATCCACGAAACGGTACCAATAGTGATGTAGCCATTTCTTCGTTATTCCAACCGTTGACAACAGCAGCGGCTTTAAATTGCCTTCTGTACATTGTCCAGGATGTTTGACCGTCATACGTTGGAGGTTTGATATTATGTCCTGTACGAATACCCTTTCGCTCGATCCTTGATTTTTTAGTCTGGTAACTTCTGCTTGTAGATTCTTCATTTCTTTATGTACGTCTCCTACTACTTTTTGTACATTTCCAACTTCTTTTTGTACATTTCCAACTTCTTTTTGTACAGTTCCAACTTCTTCTTCTATATTCTTTACTTCTTTTTCAAATTTCTCATTTTACCCATCCAATATTTTCTGTAATTTTCCTTGCTCGCCTACAATTACTGCCAGCATCCATTTCTGAGGTTGATCCTGTTCTATTTGCTTTTTATCTTCTTGGCCTTGAAATTTTTTCTGAAGCCGGTCCTGTTCTGCTTGCCGTCTACGTTCATCCTCTTCCCGATCCCCTTGCTTTTTCTCTTCTTCGTCTTGCAAAATTTTCTGAAGCCGGTCCTGTTCTGTTTGCCTTTCATCTTCTTGGTCTTGTAAATTTTTCCTCTTCTGCTTGTCTCTCAGAATTTAGATTTTCCATGAAATCGGCCAACATTTCATCTATTTGGTCCAATTCTGCCGTTTGTTGCCTTGTATTGACCATAGAATGTTAGAAAATGTTCTCAGAATCCACTAGTCAAAACGGCTTCGTTGATGTACTTGTACCCTCTTCTCTCCTCGAAGAACACTTCACAAGTCCCGTTTCTTCACAATCCGACTTCTGACACTAAATGTTACGTTTTTTTAAACTAATACTCTCTTTATTTATCTCTGTGTACAATCAATGACAGTTTGTGACAAGAGGGGCTGCATTGTATTGGCTGGCAGGAA
>JAEQML010080601.1:0-11534 GCA_016904865.1 Pissodes strobi | reverse complement strand
ACCAATCTCTCAATCAAATCGATTTTCTGCAGATCAACTATCCAACAGCAGAAATTGTAATAGTAGGAGACTTCAACGTATATACCATCGACTGGTTGAAACACTCCAACAAAAACGACGATAAAAGACGAGAAGCCGAGTCTTTTGCTATAAGTCACGAACTTACTCAGCTGGTTGACGAACCTACCAGGATCCCTGAGTTTCAAAAAGACTTTGCTAGCCTCCTGGACCTATTCTTAACAATTAACAACTAATCCTGACCCCTACATCGTAACTGTCCGGCCTCCGTTGGGCTCATCAGACCAAATTTTATCTTCGCAACCGTGAACTTGCTATCAAAATACAGGAGCCACAGGTACCCCGAAAAGTTTGGCTACAAATCTGCAAAATGGCGTGATCTGCGCGAGTTTTATCTTTCTTTTCCTTGGAAAGATGCCTGCTTTAGGAATCAAAACACCCCTGAATCTGCTGATGAGATAACTCAAGTTATCCTAGCTTCTCAACTGTCCCAACGGATCAAGATCCTTTTGGTAAGTTGCCAAAGCTGTCAATCAAGGTTTCTCGTAGACGTCAGTCCCACCACTGACCAAATATGATGGCTCAATAGTGGAAACGGGCAAAGAAAAAGCGAACATTCTTGCCGAAATATTTGCATCAAATTCTACCTTAGATCATCAAGGAAAAACTCCCCCAACTATCCCGAGAATGAATTCCTCAATGCCAGGTCTGGTATTTCGCCAACGCGAAGTGAAACGAATACTCAGAAGCCTAGACACTAACAAGGCCACAGGACCGGATGGCGTTCCAGCAATAGTGCTGAAGAAATGCGCTGCTGAACTAACACTGCACTATGCGGGCTTTTTTCCCAATCATACAGAACTGCATGCTTTCCTTCTAGCTGGAAATACGCTCAAGTGCAACCAATCTCGAAGAAAGGTAAAAAAAAAACTGTTCCAAATAACTACCGTCCAATGGCCTTAGTTCCAATCACGTCCAAAGTCATGGAGAAACTGATCAACGAACATCTCTTAAAATATCTCTAATCGGCAGGCATCATAAGCGATCGCCAGTGTGGCTTCCGCAAGATCAACGGGAAATCTCCTGACTTACGTGACCTATTTGTGGACCAAAGCCATCGAGAGCTATGGCGAATCTCGTGCAGTGGCTCTCGACATATCCAAAGCATTTGACAGGGTGTAGCATGACGGATTGTTAAACAAATTGACACATACGGACTACCACCAGCACGGCTTCCATGGCTTTCCAATTTCTTAAGGGATCGAAGCATCCGAGTTGGTATTGATGGACATCTCTCGGAGAAATTTAAGATCAATGCAGGGGTTCCTCAAGGGTGTATATCATCTCCCACACTATTCCTGCTCTTTATCAACGATCTCTTAGACAGGACAAACAATACTATTTACAGCTTTGCAGACGACAGCACTCCTATATCCTCATTCATGTCGCGGACTCCAATGACTGCTGCTCGTTCCCAACGCGAGAGATAAAATCAGATTGCTGCCATCAATGAGGATATGAACGCCATCGTGTAATGGGGTGAGGAAAATAATGTCCAGTTTTACTCAGGAAAGACTCAAGCAGCTGTCTTCTCAAGAAAAGCAAACACCGCAGGACCTGACTAATCAATGACAGGACAAACACTGACTCTGGCCTCATCCATAAGCTAGCTGGGCATCAACGCAGAAAACAACATGTCGCCAAAGCAGCAGCACAAAAGCTAGGAGCACTCTATAGAGGAAAAAAGTTGTATACATCTCATCAGCTCTTAGTGCTCTATAAGGCCTAGATAAGACCATCTGTGGAATGCTGTTCCCATGTGTGGAGCTCGGCACCCAAACACTTGCTCAAGATAATGGACCCCATACAGAGAAGAGCAATCCGTCTTGTGGATGATCCAGAGTTGATTAAAGACCTTAATAGCCATGAATATAGAAAAAAAGTGGCGGACCTATATCTTTACTATCGATACTACTACGGAAGGTGTTCAAACGAGCTGGCACTTATGATTCCACCCAGAGTTGTGCCAAACAGAAGCACCCGTCAGACACAAGCTGCTCATCAACATACAGTTGCGGACACCTAGGACGTCTCTGTTACGGGACTCCTTTGTCGGTAGGACTACCTCGCTCTGTAATGGACTTTCGAGTAACGTCTTTTCTGAAAACTACAACCTACAGCGCCTTAAGTAAAACGTCCACCATCTTTTCCGGACACGCACCGCTCGTTGAGTGGCATAGGATTTTCATTTTGTGTGTGCGCCGTACATAAAAAAAAATAAATAAAAATAAAACTTAAAAATCTAGTCAACTAGTCCCGGTCGCATATACAGTAACAGCACCGGTGGTGGCTGTACGCCATAGGACGACTGTAATGTAAATGTTCATTAAATGTACAGGGTGGCTCGTTTTCGTGTCTATGTATGGGGAACTCGAAAACCGTAAGAGATACAGTGTCGGTCAAATTAAGGCAAAATTGCGCATTTAGGTGCCTAACAATATGCCGTTTAGAAAGTTTCAAAATTCCGAGTATTTCCGGAGATATCCGGAAAAAACCGAAATTTTGAAAAATCGTTTTATTTTTTTCCTGGGCTTATTTAAAAACGGATCTCAATTTGAATTGCACTTTTGCGTTGCCACTTTCTTCGCTCTATCCAATGATGGTATCCAGTTTGAAATCCGACGTTTCGTCTTCAAGGGATCATCATCAACTTTCTTTTTTTACATACAAACTTTAATTTATTTTAGCGTTTCTCAGATGGTATTGGCGTTATTAATATGAGTATATGTTTTTATTTTTTTTTTAATATATTTTTTTTTTGTATTTTTTTTTAAATTAAATATTTTGGTTTGGCGTAATTTTAAATAATTTAAGGTATGCACTTTTGAAATTTTTATATTCTATAAAACTATTTCATTTTGTTTTTTGTATTAAATATTAAAAAGCCCGTATTAAATATAAAAAATTGTAAAATTATTTTTTACGAGAATATGGCCATAAACTATTACTCAAACAAGTTGCTTAGTGCAAAGATAAAATATTTTCAACTTTTAACCAATTAAAAAATTTATTTAATAGAGAACATGAACAATTTATAATCATACTACGTGATACTATGGGTACTTTGATGGAAAACACACCTATTGGAATTTTGACTGTAAATTATAATTTTTTTATTATTTATATGCAAAATTCCAATAGATGTGTTTTTCCATCAAAGTACTTTGATGGAAAGTATCACGCAGTATGAATATAAATTTTCTATGTTCTCTATTAAAAAAAATTTTAATTGGTTAAAAGTTGAAAATATTTCATCTTTGCACTTGTCTGAGTAATAGTTCATGGCCATATTCTCGTAAAAAATAATTTTACTATTTTTTATTTTTAATACGAGCTCCAATTTTCCATTTAATACAAAAACCGAAATAAAACGTTTTTAAAGGATATAAAAATTTCAAAAGTACCTACCTTAAATTATTTAAAATTATGCCGAAGCAAAATATATATATTAAAAAAAAATAATAAAAATTAAAAAAAAAAGAAATTAAAAAAAAATAAAAACACATACTCATATTAATAACGCCAATACCATCTGAAAAATGATAAAAAAAATTAAAGTTCGTATTTAAAAAAAGATAGTTGATGTTGGTCCCTTGAAGACGAAACGTCGGATTTCAAACTGGATAACGCCATTGAATAGAACGGAAAAAGTGGCAATGCAAAAGTGCAATTGAATTTGACATCCGTTTTTAAATAACCACAGGAAAAAAAAACGATTTTTCAAAATTTCGGTTTTTTCCGGATATCTCCGGAAATACTCGGAATTTTGAAACTTTCTAAACGGCATATTGTTAGACACCTTAATGCGCAATTTTGCCTTAATTTGACCGACACTGTATCTCTTACGGATTTCGAGTTCCCCATACATAGACACGAATTCGAACCACCCTGTACATGCCTCATGCGCTGGGTTAGTTTTCGCTAGTTTTTGTTGGTTGCGCCTTCGCAGCGAGTCAACTCTTGAGGCGTAACCAACAAAAACTACCGAAAACTAACCCAACGGATGAAAACATGTACATTTAAAGAACATTTATATTACAGCCGTCGTATGGCGTATAGCAGCACTTGTACAATTTACACCCTGGGACCAGAGCCGAAGGGGCCTTATTCAAAAAGTCTACAACTGAGGTGGAGAAATAGGTAATAATTTGTCTGACATACATCAATTCTTCACAACAATATAGAACATATCTGCTATAAATCTATGTTTCTAAATTTTTTCCGAAAAGTCTATTTTAATGACATTTTCGAAAGAGAGAAAGAAGTATTTAGAGAATTTTACTCGTAGAGATTCCCTATCGAACTTTACTGTCTCTCGGTTTTTTTGATCCTACCGACTTTTTCGACGCTAGAACGACCCATATTTACCTACTCCTTTTTTTAATATACACGCCCAGTTTATATATTAATAGGGTTCAGAAGAGACCGTCAAAAGAGTCCAGAAAATTTCATCAATATTATTAATAAGAGTTATTGTGTATCAAAGCAGAGTCTTGAAAAATCGCACGTATGACGTAATAATTCGGAAAAACGGTTTGCCAAAAACAAACAGTAATTAACTGTCGCCGGCCCCAAGTGTTGCGTTGCCTAAAATCGTGCCAAGTTTCAAATTTCCACTCGCAGCCGTTTTCGAGAAAAATGCTAAATATATAAATATTACCGTAAGGAGCCTTAGACAGCTTTGAGCGTCACATGCTTTTACGTAGACATTCTAGTCTTATTCACTACCCAGGAAAAAATGTGCTGAATGAATGCGCCAAACGAAGTTTTCACTACAAAAAAAAAATAAAGTTGAACTTTGGCACTTGGCAGGCTATATTTAATTAAAAAAACATTGAAATATCGAACTTATGTTAAATGACTTACCGGCCTTACTTTAACACATATATTCATCTGCAGAATTACTAAAGTTGAGTAGTGAGAGCGATTGGTAAACGGGGTGGGGTTATGCTGAAAATATCAAGTGACATTTCGTTTTCATGCCTCTTAGGGTTTAGAAATCAAATTTTTCACTTAATTCTCTTTTTTTATCATATATGCAAATGGAAAAACTGAATGGAGGGAAAACTATTATGTGAAAATATTGACGCCTTGCCAGAAGGTTTTAAAACTAATACCGAATAAGATCATCACAAAGCCTATTAACTGAACTTATTCGCTTTCGCTAAATCGGAAATTTAATTACAATAAAATTACCATTTTCTCAGACGCTTTCTTCAATTTTAATTCTTAAATACAATATCAGAAACAACAATTTTTATTTTATTAATTCATATTAAAGCATGAAACTGAATCGTTCTTGCTATATTAAATATTTGTATCTATTTTACTATTTAATGTAAAAAAGCATTTCCATATTTGGAATATAAAGGGTACGAAGATTCCTGAGTTATGATTTTTAAAATATTTTCTCATTTATAAAGTAATCGAAATGAGACATTTCTTTTTGCATGTAATACACATAGATGTCGCGTCGTTCTAAAAACATGTTATATTATCAATTTTACCATCTTCGGCCCAGTGAGTGCTGCACATAAGATGCCTATCCTAGTTCACGATCTTAAGATAAAACTTACAAGCCTCCCGATTTTCACGTATTGGCCGAAAGTTCACGATTTTTTAACGAATACCACCCATTCACTTATATCACCCCATGTTGGAAATTACTTTAGCAAATATCATCCCATTCATTCAAATTAATACGCTACCAGAGTAACTTGAAAAAAATACAGCATTGTATATATACAAAACTGAAAACACATGACTAATGGAGATTTATCATCAGAACCTGAATATAATACAAATATTAGGCACAAATATGTTATTTAGTTTTTGTTTTTAATTTTTAGTCTAGATTTTAAATATTTTAATTTTTATTCTACAACAACAATTAGTCTCCGTTTGGTTACAAAGTAATTTTTTGCTGTATTTCCACGTTTTATATCTATTTTTGGAAATAAACGTATAGTATTATTGGTAATGAGCTTGTGGTTACATCTGTTAAGACGTTGAAAGAAGTGTTAAATTGTTTAAAAAGTGTTAGATTAGTATATTTTAATATAATTATGCGTTGTTTTTACTCCAAATTTTAAATTAAAAACGTGATACCGCAGGCTTTGCGTGGTCTCACGATTTTTGACGAACAGTTGTTCGATTTCCATTCAACGACGACTGAGAACACTGGCCTATCCTTCTATCTTCCGATTCCACAAAGCCAACTAAGCATATTCACATCTATACAACATGCTATGCAAGTCCATATCATATGCCAGAGTATTCACAATTTTAATTTTAGAATTAAAGATAAATTAACAATGCCAATTCATCAGGGTGCTATGTTTCAGAGATGCTTTACGTATAATGCTGTCAATTATTACAACAAAATTCCTTCAGAACACAAATAGATTTAAAACAAAATTTAAACGCTATATTCTCAACAAGCAAAATAACGCATAATTTATGTTATCAATACATGTGATTTTTTCTATATATTTTTTTACATTATATTACATTTTAAATTGCAAAGATAATGTTAATTTTTCCTTTACTGTATAACCATATTTAGTGCTCTTTTTGTTAAATTAACTTTAATAGTTTATATTTTTTTCTAAATATTTTTTGTATTAGTTTAATATTTGCCATACTTATAGCTTTTTTCCCATGTCTTTCTTTAGTTTAGTAGAGTAGCTATTTAAAGCTGCACGGGAGTTTGATCTGTAATTTATCATTGTAACATTTCACTATGCTTTTTATCAATAAAAGTCATTTATTATTATTATTATTATTATTATAGGATGAAAGTAAGGGGTGAAACCCTCATTTCAGTCTCTGAAATAATCAAAATGAGATATTAATTTTTGCATGCAATTCACACAGACGTTTCATCGTTCCAAAAATATGTTCTTTATGAATTATATCATCTTCGGCCCAGTTAGTTTACTATTGAAGATAAGATGCCTCTCCTAATATCTTCATATCTCACATAACAAACTAAGTATCTTCACATCTATAGAATAAGCTATGCAGGCCCATATTCACATGAATAGAATATGCTTTGCATGCTCGTAGCTTATAGGGTCTGCCTCTGAAATAGTCAAAACCAGACGTTCCTAAAATATGTTCTGTTTAGCATACAGATGTGAGAATATGCTTAGTTTGCTCTGTGGAATTGTCAGGATTTTTAGCTTCTTGGTTCCGTCAGTTAGTTGAAATACGATTCGAAAGTTTTTAATAATTAAGCGGTATACAAAACACCGGGAAAATATATTGCCTATCACAAATTCAACATTTTTTATAATATAAGTTAGTCCATGGGTTCTATTCGAAGCTATATCTAATACATATTTTTATTACTTTGCAGATTTCGACCATGTAAAATAGCAACATAAGGAGGCTCCCTCGCGCGACAAAGTCAAGATGGAGCGAGTTTTCAAGATCAAAACTAAATCAGAACCCGACCTGTCGAACCAGTATCCTTCAGAAAGGAGATACTCCGCATCTATAGTGTTAGGACTCAGCGCAGTACTTTTACAATTTAGCTTATGCGCAATTCTAATGGGTGCATTGATTATACATAAAATGTCGATATTGGAGAATACGGGTACTAATTTAGGAGGAAATAACAACAGAACTGAAGAGGACTCCATTCGAAGACTGAGTGATAAGTTGCAAAATGATATGGAGTATAATCATCAAACTTATTTTCACTATTATATCAATATTCCAGCTCTTATATCAACTGGGTGCTTTGTTATGGCGTTTGGTGATATTCTCGCGTTTTTTACAGGTCTTTTTGCATGGAAGCAATGGTACATTGATCACAACATCACTCTTTTCTTCTTATCCTGCAGTTTCTCCACATTAACTTCTGGCATCTCTCTGCTCATATCAATTTTGACGGTCTCCAATGTTAAATTTGATAGTTTTGAAGACTATGCAGACTATAACCAAGAAGTATCGCCTCTGTCGCTGCCTCTTGCTATAAATATCATAGTATTATCATTAATAAGCGCTGTATGGTCATTTCTAGCAACTAGAATAGGTTACAAAGGCATGAGGAACTCGTATCCCGATGACATTCTAGCGAAAAGAGGCCGAGTTGAAATAAGCACTGTCAAAAAGGGAAACCAGAATAACATTAGCAATATACCAATAGAAGTTATCAATAATTTCGCTGTAGGGAAAATGGCAAAATATTTGCCTAAGAAAGAAAATAACGATCTACCGAAACAGGAGAGCAATGATGAATATCAACAAAGAGTGAACAACTTTTTGAGTGCCGAACCTGAAGAAGAACAAAACGAAAATGACGCTAAACATAATATAGAAGATAACAAGCTCGAAAAGAAGTCTGATGCTTAATAGACTTATGTTTCCTGTGATACATTTCACTGTAGTTTCCTTTCATTGGGGATAAGGCATTAGTTGTATCCTGTGAAGTTATGCTTATTAGCTGACTATTTTTTTAAAGTTGGTTAGTAGATGTAAGCGGTTTCGTAGAAGGAATCTCACCAAAGACAAAACAGCAAAATAAGTTTAAATAAGTATATCATGTATGTATGACTGCCCTAACAAATTTCGTTAAGCAATTTTTTCAGCAGGTGTTTCACCATGTTTACAATATTAAGAATGGCTCATAGAGCAATTACAGACTTTAGATGTTAAAACCGACCGTTTCAGTTGTATGTTACTCGCTAATTTCGAAAACCCGGTTTATTGCATGGTTTAGATTCAAATTATGCTCATATATTTTTGGAGAATCTGCTAAAAAATGCTTATTTCGTGAACAACTTCAAAAGCAGGTCCCATTTTATTAGCAAAAGCTGAGTCCTGAGTCCTTCAACAACACTTGCTCTTTTGCACTGTTGCTTTGATTTGGCGAAGCTTGAAACGGCCGAATTCTTACTTACGTTTCGAGAATAATAATCCAAAATTCGTCTTTTGATGTAGATAGACCATCCGAATATAACTTTTTTTCTTCTGAAATGTTCAGGCGTTGACAATCTTAATGAAGGAAGCCTTGCGAATTACGAGGTTGCGGATGCAAAATATGATCTTGTGGTGGTATCATGAAGTTTCAGTTCCATCACGCATCTGAATCTCCATTTGTATCAGAACTTTCTGTCTGCTCTTGTTATTCTTAATATCGCAGCCAATTCTGCTCCAATAAGAGATTTTTACAGTACCATAACTTGTATCCATGCTCAATCTAATAAACTAAAAACATATCTATGTTAGGCGGAGTTACCAACACGTCCCATGTACTTACCTAAAAAAAACTTGTAGAATTTGCTTCTACAATGATTAATTGTATTTTCTATGAAAAGTCGTTGGTTTTGCATAATTCATACTTCAATCCACCTCGACCAAATATTCTATTTCATAATTCCATTTCACAAGCAGTGTCATGCTTCGTTTACAAGGATCTGAAGAGATTTATAGAGTAAACGATTGGTATTTAATCGACTGAATAAAATAATTAGTTATTGATTGCTACATATGTAAGATATAATTTACTAGTTTAATTGTATTTTAGAGCATAAGTATAGCAATTGTAACAAAATTGTAATACTTAGGTAGGTAAACCAACAAACAGTTTTAACATCTGCATTTATGTGCAAGACTATAATTTTTTAATAAAGGACAATAATATATGCGTATATATTTTTTCTTAGGTGAAGCATATTTGAGTATTTGTCAGTAAGACGTAATCAAACCAATCATGGATGTTCCTTGATGAGAATATAAAAAAAAAACCAACTATCCGTTTTAACAACAAAGAAACGGAACATGAACAACAAACTGGGCCAAACTTAAACCTGCTTATATGTGAAGCACGAAGTTTTCAATTCTATTATGATCACTATATTTTTTGCACATTATGCCCATTTAAAGCCGGCTCCACACAGAAACAGCATATTATAATATGAACTAGTAACCCAACGACAAGAATTCAAAAAAGCTTTATTGCCAGAAAAACAGATCTCATAGACAAAGTACAAAATAAAAGCTAGCAATACTATTAATCATAATTTAATAATAAATAATAATAATAAATTAAATATCAAAGAAAAAAGCAAATTAAGAAAATCAGTAAAATAAAACATACCAAAATCCTTATAAAATAAAGCGACGGAGATGGTTACAGATTAGGCAAACCAATCGTCAATAGAGTAATAATTTGCCTTCCCACAAAAATAAATTTTAAACTGCCCTCCTAAACTACTTTCTGCAAGAGGTTTTAAAATAATTTAAAAGCTTGCTGAAAATGTTTTCGCCTTTAAACATGATTGATTTTTAAACGGAGAATCTATTTGTACGGGACTTTAATAGTTAGTTAATTAAATTTAAGAAATCAGTAAACACAACATATCAAAATCCTTATAAAATAGAGCGATGGAGTTGGTTACAGACTAAGTCAAACTAATCGTCAATAGAGTAATTGGCTTTTCCCCAAGCCCAAAATAGCTATTTATGATCCAAGTGTTAAAAGTACATGATTAAAGCACGGGTATATGAAAGTTTGCATTTCATACAGATGCCTTAAACGATTTTTGACACGCATGTCATACAATATTTTTTCTACGTACTTGTGAAAATTAGCCAATTTTCAATTTTTCACACTAGTACGAAAAGTATACCACTTTTCGCACTAGCGCGTTAAAGTGGAATTTTTCACACTAAAAAGAGTGTGAAAAGTCTTACCACACGCTCGTAGAAAAAGACATTTTAAACTTCCTTCCTAAGCTATGTTCTGCATGAGTTTTATAAAATAATTTGGAAGCTTGTTGAAAACGTTTTCGCCATTAAACATGATTGAATTTTAAATGGGCAATCTATTTGTATGGGAATTAAATAATCTGAATCAGCTAGAATCGGAATAATTAACAAAGAAGATAAAGTTAATATTACATGTTATAAACAGAGGCCTACATGAGTAACCGGTTCTAGCTTTACTTTACAAATGTATCTAATGGATCTTTTTTGTTATGAACGTAAAATTAATTAAATTGTTCGAACAACTACCCCCAAAAACACCACCTAGAGCGTAAGCGAAATATTAATTTTTTTGCCACAGATGTGCCCAATTCTCAAGATATCAATCGAATAGGGTAGCATCCTCTAGCAAATTTTAAGATTTACATTGAAAATATGCTGCTCAAATTAAAATTTTTCATCTAGATAGACATTGAATAGACGTGATATTGGAAAATCCACAAATCAGAATTTATTTACTTGAAGATAGCTGGTTGGTTGACTATGCAATATCACGTCGCCTATTCTGCATTTAAGTATGAGGATATTTGTATTACTAAAATTAAATGTGAGTAAATTGGAGTTAAGCCAGATGTTTTAAAATAATCTGTTGTGATCGTGCCACAAAACTAGTAATATAGTCAGCAAACATAATGAACGAACCCTGAATGTTAAGAAGTGGCAGTTCACTACAATACAGG